>MDKH01096114.1:0-43127 GCA_005239495.1 Nicotiana undulata | reverse complement strand
TTTGGGGCATGAGATTATGAGACCTTCAAGGGTCGATTTGAAGGGTCAAACGGACTCCGATTTAGGTGTTCTTTATATGTACGGACTCGTGAAAAGAAGTAGAACCCTTTTCTGTAAAAAATTCTGAGTTTCGAGACGCGGGCCCGGGGGTCGGGTTTTGACCAGTTTCGGATTTTGAGTTAAATTCGATATTTTTCAATTGGAATTTATTCCTTAAGCATATGTTGATGGTAAAAATCTGAACTTGGTAGATTTGGAGCCTTCATAGGTTGATTCGAGAGGCAAGAGCATTGCGGAATAGTTTTCGGGCTAGTTTGAGGTAAGTAAAGTCATTAAATCCTGTCCTGAGGGTATGAAACCCCGGACTATGCACCCTTTCACGGGTTTTGAAATAAAAAGGTGGAAACTTTGGAACATGTTTCCTAATTGGGCGACTATTGAGTTGCGAAACCAATTTTTAAGCCTTTGCTTGATTAGTGTTTATACATTATGATATGTTTGGGCTGTAAGCCGTGTTTGGGGCCTAGTGCCGACTTGTTTACCCTTCGGGGGTTATGTTTTGCTATTTTCCTCACTGATAAGTTAGGATTTTTCACTCAGTCTTTTCTATGAAATTGTTTTGACACTCAGAGTATTTTGATACTACTTCTTGAAAATGAAACACTGTTTTTGGTTCGAGAACCCGGTGTATTATGGCCTGAGGGGCAAATTGAGTGTGTCTGACTGAGTGAGGCTGCTGGCCTATATTGTGAGGATGATATGATATGAGTGAGCCTGCGGACCTATATTGTGTGTGAATTATGCCATGATGTGGCTTATTATTGCGTTTGGGCTGTAGGAGCCCCTCCGGAGTCTGTAACACACCCCCATGAGCGCCGATACCGATTGAGTGATGCCCGCGGGGCTTATGAAGTGTGATTGTGAGGTTGCCTGATGGGCAGAGTGATTGTGAGGTTGCCTGATGGGCAGAGTGATTGTGAGGATGCCCGATGGGCTGATACTGAAAAATATTGTTTCGAGAAATGATTATGAACGGATGGGCAGTTTTATGAAAGATTTTACTGAGTTTCAAAGTATGATTTACTTCGTTTTCACACTGGTTTTACTGAGAATTTTACTGAGATATACTGATATTGCACTTGTTTCGAAGGTTTTCTGGAAATTGATTTCGAACTCATTATTTGATGAATACTACGTGGTGACTTGGTGTTTTATTGGTTTGTGGAATTGTGTACATGTTCAATGTGTTTATATTACTCAGAATGTGATTTATTTTCATTACTATTGAGTTGGCGTACTCATAAAGACTCCCTGTGCCTCTGTGCACAGATCCAGGTACTAGTTCACAGCAGTAGTTGACGTAGTTTGGTAGCAGCATTTTCACGGGATTTCGAGGTAGCTGTCCAACGTCCACAACTTCTCCATTTCCCTTCCTTATTTAGTCTTAGCATTTGATTCAGAGACGTATATTATAGTTTTAGCAGAGTTAGATTTATTTATTCTTAGATGCTCATGACTTTTGACTCCAGTTCTTGGGGGGTTGTTTAGAATATTATGGGGACGCTAAGCCTTAATTATATTATTTTGCTATGGTTTCATGTTTATTATTTAATTGTGAACTGTTATAATTGAATAAACACGTATTAAGGTGATGGTTGGCTAGCCTAGTTTCACGATAGGCGCCATCACGACCTGTTAGGATTTGGGGTCGTGACATTCAATTTCATCAACAAGGATACAATACTACAAATAAGACATGCTTTTGGATCCTACACTACCCGGACAAGCATAATAGTAGCTACGCACGGACTCCCGTCACTTCGTGCGTACGTAGCCCCCACAAATAGCAGTACATATTTAATTATTTCACCTATGGGGGCAATTCCCCTTCACAAGGTTAGAAAGGAGACTTACCTCGCTACGAAATTCCATAACCATCTTCCAAGCCCTTCCGATGACTCGAACCAATGCACCACGCTCCAAAACTAGCCAAATAACGGCAAACCAATGAAAATATACTCTAATACTTGTAACAATTCAAATTATATATATTCCCAACTCCGCTTGAAAAGTTAACCAAAATGCCCTCGAGCCCACGTGCCCGGATTCCAAAATTTCTCGAAGATAAACTCTACCCATAGTCTTACTAACTCAAATATATAATTTACTCTAATTTTTATGCTCAAATTCGTGGTAAAAATCCAAAATATTAAATTCTAGGTCTTCCCCTCACAATCCCATAATTATACTAATTTCCATGTCTAATTCCATGCAAGACCACATATTTAACTTAGAAATGGGAAGAAATCACTTACCTAGTGTTGCTTGATGAAAATCCCTCCTTGAGCTCTCCAGAATCGTCCAAGCCAAATGAAAGAAATGAGAGAAATGGCCAATTTCCAGTTTTTAAAGCACACCCTTCCTCCCGCACTTCCGCAACTGCGGTCTCCTAGCCTGCACCTGCGCGCCCGGAGGGGCGCCCAAACTCCCGCACCTGCGGCTTCCTCCTTCCCCAGCCGAATCCGCACCTGCGCTCCCTCGTCTGCACCCGCGCCTTCGCAGGTGCGGAAATAACGTCGCACCTGCGGCGCCAGGCAAGCCTCCTCTATTCCGCTTCTGCGACACCATAGCCGCACCTGCAGCCAAAACCTCGCAGGTGCGGTCACATTAGATGACAGCAACCTCAGCTCTCTCTCAACTCCAAATTTGATCTGTTAGCCACCCGAAATTCCACCCGAGGCCCGCGGGACCCCGTCCAATCACACGACTCAGTCCCATAACATCCCACGGACTTGCTCGAGGCCTCAAATCACATCAAACAATGCCGAAACCACGAATCGCACTCAATTTCAAGCTTTATGAACTTTGAAATTTCAAACTTCTATATCTGATGCCGAAACCTATCAAATCACGTCCGATTGACCATAAATTTTGGGCACAAGTCACATTAAACATTACGGACATGTTCCAAATTTCGGAATTGCATTCCGAACCTGAGATCAAAATTTCCACTTCCGGTCGGATTTCTCAAAAACTTTCAAATTACTATCTTTAGGCAAATGACTTCAAAATAACCTACGGACATCCGAATTCACTTCTGATCGTGTTCCCAACTCCAAAATCACCATACAGAGCTATTCCCAGACTCGTAATCCCAAACGGACATCATTATCACTGAAATGCACTTCAACCCAGACTTAGGAAATTTCTTCTAAAATGCTAACTTCCACAATATACGCTGAAACGCTCCCGGGTTATCCAAAACCCATCCGAACGTACGCCCAAGTCCGAAATCATCATACGAACCTGCTGGAACCTTCAAATCCCAATTCAGAGGTCGTTTACTCAAAATTCCAATCTTATTCAATTCTTCCAACTTAAGGCTTCCGAAATGGGACTTTCTTTCCAATTTCACTCCGAACTTCCCGAAGTTCAACTCCGACCACGCCTACGAGTCATAATACCTGAAACGAAGCTGCTCATGTGCTCAAACCCTTGAACGACGCGCTAGGGCTCAAAACGACCGGTCGGGTCGTTACATTCTCTCCCACTTAAACATACGTTCGTCCTTGAACGTGCTGTCTGGAGTTATCTGACATCACTGTTTAACACCTTGTGCACCTGCCCGTGCTACCACAACCCAGTCGAGGACATTAGCTTGATCAAATTTGAAGATATCCTCTTTTATCCATACAATAAGCTCAGAACCCAGTTCCACACCTGAAATTCTCTGCCAGGCCTGTTTCCAATATATGAACACCGTATCGACTACCACACGAGGTACCAGAACACGACTACGTAGCTTTGCTGAATTGGCACCATGCAAAGCATAATTCATCATCTAACCACAATGACATTCCATGAACCTTAATAGCCAAACTTTCACGAATCTGATGCTCCCAATGCGCCTTCTGATATATATATATATACATCCCGCTATAATGCTGACGATACCACCACATAGAGGAGATGTGTAGAAGTTTCTAACCAACTGCAGAGTTAACCAAACATTGAATTTCTCATTTTTTACTAAAATCATCACCTCATTACTAACCAAATACTGGTATTTGTTCCTTAATATACTTCACAAAACTCCTATCGCACTGATCCCTGATCCAATAATCTCGCCTCACCCAGTATGAACTGCTCAGACAACCCATCACCCAAGACATGACCAACAGTCTTAGATGATGCCACAACGTGCCGATAGGCCACAACTCGAATACGATACATAAGGAAAACGAACTATGAAAGTAACTACTCGACTCACGCAATTAATATGAACTTTCTTCAGAAAATAGGAAGTAAAACACAAGAACAATAACTATAGGGAACCGTACTCAACATCATACTGTTGCGGCGTGCAACCCGATCCAAATAACATACCCGTGGAGGCGTGCCACCCGATCCCATCATAAAATTCACATAAGGAGATACACACCGAGCTGAATTGCTCACTATTACAAATTACTGAATATCGGTCACGAGCACGCTAAGCGCATAATACCATCATGGGGAGACTGATAGAGCTATACGCTACAAAACTCGAGCACAACTGAGGTGCGATATAACTCTCTGAATTTCAAGAACTCTCATGCTCACATAATATCATCACTACACAGAGACTCGAAACATAGGGGTTTATCAAGCCGTTTCACAACCCACACGGCACAATCATAATATTACATGAATTGGATGAAGATGGAAACACTTATGATATTCCAACACCCCTCCTTGAGGAGCGCTATACTGAAATGAACACATCTGACTGACATGAAGTCCATAGTTCTATTTAAATCTATTTACACACTTCAAGTTGATTCTGCTCGCACTAAACTAGGCTGATAGCCTCATCTGGGTCCATAACAACCTACTTCTTCTCATAACACGCAAGAACCACCATCATGGTCGGGACAGCACCCCACAATCCACAATAGAGATGAACTGAACGCATTCCAAGCATAAATTCTCAAATAAGCAATATCACACTTCTTTATACTTGGTCTAAATCTTTAATCCATTAAGTGAATACATGTCACACTAATACAACCTTCCCGTGGTCATGCTCCCACGTCCTTCCATACAAGGTAACAAGTCTGCACATCCATACCACCGACCACACTAAGATTGTAAAACAAATCAAGAACCCATAACGAGGGTGAAAGCCTCTTTCACCAAACACTGATCTCAGGTGACACTGAAGACAACACCGACTTACTATAAATATTCAAATCCCTTCTTCTTGCTCATCCGAGCCCATGACATCCTTGTCGACACTGAACCGCAACCTTGATTCTTACTTCCAGCTCCATACGGCGTACTGCACCTAACATGCCAATATGGAATAGCATAGGAATTCCATCATAACTCCCGAACCACTAATAGGGTGAACACTTCATCATATAGAAATCTTCTACTTACCTCAATTCAAGAGAACCATAACAACACACGAGTGATTTCTCATAATTACATAACAGACAAATCCTCAAGGAATAGTCTATACCACCATAACCCTTCCGGGATCCGCCTACACCTGAAAGGCCATAATACTTGAATGCTTCCAAATAAAATCTATTACGGTGGCCGACATGCCTCGCATACACCAGCACAAACCACATGCATAACTTAATCACACTGAAGGAACTGATCACTGCCGCACATGCGCCATTTCAACCATGGCTAATCAATCTATCTTCTTTTAACTATCCATAATTGCCTCAGAAATAATAGTAACCCCATTCAAATCATAACGAACTCAATCCTCACTCATCCCGAGTGGCTTGACTCACGAGACCATGCTGTCTCAATCCCACAAGCCGTCTCATACCCTCCTTGTGCGCATTCACAACTTCGACTGATATACCCCTCCTGATAATTTTTCCTACAATCCGGAGTTTATTCCTTTCACTCCTCCAATACTATCCTGCCCACCGAAAATATCATAGAACACTCAAATCATTTTCCCTTTCTCAGAAATTACGCAGCAAAAGCTCGATTCTTAATCATACTGCTGCCTGAAACTCTTAAACACCGCATTCTTAACTTTCGAATTCATTAGGACCACTATTGAGAGTCACCCACCCTGACTTGGCCCCGAATACAATCAATTCCAAGGCTCTTCTAGCATACGAACACCCTTTCAATGAAGCACGTGACTGAGTCACTACCCTTACAATTCGCCTATGCCTTAAGTATAAATTCTGAATCTTCCAAAGCCTAACCCTGGTCCAATGGGGCCAACTTTTGCACACAATTATCAATCTCATGCGCAATTACCATTTTACTCCTTTCTTCTTAGCTGTAATAACTTGCCGACTCAGCCTCAGAATATCCCATGGACCTGATCGAGGCCTCAAATCACATCAAACAACGCCGAAACCACGAATCGCACTCCAATTCAAGCTTTATGAACTTTAAAATTTCAAACTTCTACATCTGATGCCGAAACCTATCAAATCCTGCCCGATTGACCACAAATTTTGCACACAAGTCACATTCAACATTACGGACATGTTCCAAACTTCCGGAATCACATTCCGACCCCGATATCAAAATTTCCACTTCGGGTCGGATTTCTCAAAAATCTTCAAATTTTTATCTTTAGCCAAATGACTTCAAAATAACCTACGGACATCCGAATTCCCTTCTGATCGCGCTCCCAACTCCAGAATCACCATATAAAGCTATTCACAGACTCAAAATCCTAAACGGACATCGTTATCACTGAAATGCACTTCAACCCAGACTTAGAAAATTTCTTCTAAAATGATAACTTCCATAATATATGCCGAAACGCTCTTGGCTTATCCAAAAACTGATCCGAACATACGCCCAAGTCCGAAATAATCAAATGAACCTGCTGGAACCTTCAAATCTTTATTCGTAGGTCGTTTACTCAAAATTCCAATCTTATTCAATTCTTCTAACTTAAGGCTTCCGAAATGGGACTTTCTTTCCAATTTGACTCCGAACTTCTCGAAGTTCAACTCTGACCACACCTAAGAGTCATAATACCTGAAATGAAGCTGCTCATGTCCTCAAACCGCTGAATGACGCGCTAGAGCTCAAAGCGACCGGTCGGGTCGTAGCAAACTCGCAAAGATACAAAAATATAAAAGTACAAATGCAATGGCACGACATCACCCTTTGTGTTTTTACTTACGATGACATGGCACGACATCACCCTTCATGCTTTTACTCTCAATAGCATTGAACGATATAACCCTTTGTGCTTTTACTCTCAATAACATGGCACGACATCACCCTTCATGCTTTTACTCTAAATATCATGGCACAACATCACCCTTCGTTCTTTTACTCTAAATATCATGGCACTACATCACCCTTCGTTATTTACACTCAGTAATATGGCACGTCATCACCCTTTGTGCTTTACACTCAATAATATGGCATGATACCACCCTTCGTGATTTACACTCTTCCTCACATGATAATGAATATAAACAATGGCACGACATCACCCTTTGTGATTTGCACTCTTCCTCACCAAGAATATCAATATCAATAAAATATCCAGGCAGGAATTATAAATAACATCGAGGAGAGTGTCAAACGAATATTCAAAACCAATTCTCAATCACGGAATTTCTAAGACAACAATGATTCAATAAGCCCTCAAGGGCCGTATAATTCAAGTGCTTCCACAATTCTCGCAATTTATCAGTAACACAAGTAAAAATCCAGCACCTCAAAATATCAACCGCAACAAGGTAGTAGTGATTACACATAGAAATGACCAAACTAGACACGTCAATGTATTCTCAGAATTCTATCATATTTGATTAAGTTATGTTGGGCTAATTCTTGATTACCAACATTTTATACTACGTTCTTAATATCGGTAAATCAAATGAGGCATAAATCAAGGAAGTTATGAAATTCTATAAGACACAATTGTAGCATAATCTACCCCCGAGTAAGATTAACCTCGGCACATACATATACGCTCGTCACCTCATATATCTATCACCCCTGCATGTGGCAAACAATGGCAAAGAGGAGGAAAATTCCCTCAACAAAGTGAGGCAAAACACTTATCTCGATTCGGCTAACCCAACACTCAACTTAGTCTTTTTCCTCTATCAATGACGACTTGAATACATTACACACTGCAAGAGAAAAAAATTTCAAATAATAAAGCTGTGATTTTTATTCTTCTAAAAAGTCAACAAAAGTCAAACCTCGGCCCGCTCGGTCAAAAAGTTGGGTCCAAGGGCAGGTCTTGACTACCCGTAGCCTCACGAGTCCAAATATGTGTTTTATTTTCAAATCCGAGTCTTATTGGACTCTCAAAACTAAAATTTTCATTTTTCAAAACTTTGTCAAAATCCCCAAGTTCTCCAAGATTTCCCATGAATTTGATGTTAACTATTGTATAAAGTCATGAAATATAGTTGGGAATTGATTAAAGATACTTACCCAATGTCTTGGTATGAAAATCTCCTCACCTCAAAGCTAGGGTTAAAAATATGAAAAATGAAGCAAAAACTCGGAATCCTCATCACTTAACAGGATGCAGCAAATGCGACCCTCGCAATTGCGAAAAATTTATCGCAAAAGCGAACTGGAGCTTCCTTGTTAAGGCCTCATTTGCGGAAAAAACTTTGCAAATGCGAAGTCCATAACCTCGCAAAATCGGCAAGGTCATCGAAAAAGCGAACAACCCAACCTCGCAAATGTGGCGGGTTTCTTTGAGAATGTGAATCCACCCAGCAACCCAATATATCGCAAATGCGATGGCTGCTTCGCATGTGCGACTTTCGCATTTTTGACCAATACATCACAAATGCGATGACACCAGCACCAGCACTCAAATTTTGTGAGAAATCATTCCGAAACCAATCTGAAACGCACCCGAGCCCTCGGGGCTCTAAACCAAATACGCACGAAACTCTAAAAACACAACACGAACTCGCTCAAGCGCTCAAATCATCAAAATAACTTCTAAAACAACGAATCGGATGCCAAAACGCATGAAAATCAAACTAAACTTCAAGAACTTCTAGAATCACAACTGAGCGTCCGAACCATATCAAATCAACTCCGATTGGCCTCAAATTTTACACACAAGTCACAGTTTCCATTACGGACCTACCCCGATACACGGAATCAGAATCTTACCCCAATATCAAAAAGTCCACTCCCGATCAAACTTCTCTAAATCCAACTTTTGCCATTTCAAGAGTAATTCAACTATGGAGCTCCAAATTACAATCCGGACGCGTTCCCAAGTCCAAAATCACTCAACGAAGCTAACGGAACTGACGAAACTCCCTTCCGAGGTCAAATGATTAATAGTTAAACTTGGTCAACTCTTCCAACTTAGAACTTAAATCTTGAAGTTCCTTCTTCCAAATTGATTCCGGATAACTTGAAACCAACACCGATGATTTACGCAAGTGATAATACATCATGAAGAGATACGCAAACCCTTAGAACACCGAGCGAGGTGCAGATACTCAAAACGACAAGTTGGGTCGTTACATTCTCCACCACTTAAACACATGTTCGTCCTCGAATGTGCCAGGAGTCTTCCTAAAGATATTAAACCATGATGTAACCTCACTAAGCACACCCCAAGGGTGATTGCACGTCACGCTGATCCACATAAGCCCACCAACACAACACCATTAGAGATACCTATTTTAACCTTCGTCTTTAAAGCTTAGAACCCTATTTTATCATCCAGAATTTATTACAAGATTTGAATTCACTCGCAGTAGGAATTGTTGATCACCATTACTGCCCAAAAACAAATCTGGTGCCGATAACAAACCTCTTATCGATTAGAACCTCGTTCAAAGCCTCCATACCCTGCCGATTATGAAACAAACACGTATAACCGCTTAACCACTCACCTGATCAATAAGCCAAGAAACTCACTTGCCCGATCAGAGCCATTATTCAAATCCTCAACAAACTATCGTGTGATTCTTCCAAATCTCCCTCATCTCGATACAATAACGCGAATCTCAAGTCTAGAAACCTCATCTCAACCAACACAAGCAGCCACACCGACAAGTATCAACAATAATCATATAGAGCCCTCTCAACCCGGTTGTACACTACCAAGTAATAATTCAGACATGACAGATAACAGTAAAAAACTAAATAAGAAAACTACTAAACAAGTTAAGGCGGCAGGGAAATTTTAACATTTTACCATGAACTATTCTCAACAAGGTGAAGGCAAAATACACGAAATAGAAAAAAAGAGCCACATTTCATCACTGCACCGTTGCGGCGTGCAACCCGATCCCATCATATCAATCCATACAGGGTACCCATCGAGCCATAATAATCAGGCTCACTGATCACATGTGCGTCAATATCAAGCACAATCGAGTACAAAAAATATAACTGTGATAAAATTATTAGGAACAAAAAATACTGAGAAAGACAAGCACAACTATGGTGCAATGAGAAAATCAACATCACAAAGGACACCTCGCCCATAGTGCCACGATGCCTAAACTGAATCACAATATGCGTGCGAAGGATCATGTAAACCTCAGAACCCATCGTAGTATAAGAGAAAAAAAACATATAACATAAATCAAGGCATGGATAACATCCATTCCGCCTGATGATATACATGTGGAAATAACTGCGCAAGAGCAAGAAAATCCAACCTGATACAGAACACACACCCTCACTAGGCTAAAAAAAATCCCCAAACCAAATTCCAATCAACATCAAACATGTAATAAACCTTCCAAAAGTCTATAGCAACTTTTCCATAACGCCTACTATAAATCACCCAATTTTCTACACTCCTTCACAACTCGCGATCAAGGAATAGTCTTCCAATAAGAACATCCAATATGTGAGCCTTACGAATACTAGAATTTTCATACCCAATCTCAAAACCGCTTCCCAAATAACTGACACGTAACTCATACTACATCATCCTTCGAAAATGCACCCATAAATCAAAACACAATGTATCTGCCAACATGCGCTCCGGTGAAAACACATTGTGCTAGCAAAACCTTAAACACCGAAAATCGACCGTACCATCAAGAAATTGTATCCTTCCATTCAAAATTAATTCCAACCTCGTACATACAACCTTTCCACTCCACGTTGTGTATCACTTCTAACATGCGAATCTGCAACACTGCGAAAGTCTCACAGTCAACTCTGAACCATAAGAATTATAACTCCTATACCTAAAGAAAAAATCAACTTCGACCGTGATCATAACCATGATAGTTCTTCGGAACTCACTAACACATTATCAAGTAATCATAACCAATCTCCTCTAACACAACCGAGTGACGCAGACTGCCAACTCGAAAGTAACTCAATCCGACATGACCGCCCTAAGGTAACTTCTTGGGATTTCGAAACCATTTCTTGCATCACTCCAACATTGATAGGTAGGCTTTTCTTGACAAGGAAACACCGCAGATCCAATTACCATTCACTTCCATTTTCAAGACCACCCATAGACAAATCCAAAAGCCCTTAAAGGCTACGTAAAACCTGGAACTTGCCAAAACCTTCTCGATAACCACTCATCTTACTCTGATCTTCAATACACAGCTAACATGTGTAAAGAAACCCGTGCTACACCAGCATATGCCCATTCAAAGAAATAACCAAGCAATCTCCCGGTCCGAAAATTGATACTACCCATGACCCTACAATCCGATCGTCTTTAGCAGACTCCACCACTTAGCTCGAAGCCATAGGATACCTCACCAGCACCTCAAAGTACCATATCTTCACAGCATGCCCCAATACTGCACGACGATTTAGCGGAATACTTCAAAAATTCATTCAATACTAATCACAGAACACCCCGAAGACTCTGCCAAACGCTTACCCATTTTTACAATAGTCAAACAACTTTCCCAAATGCTCCGAAATGATAACATATGTACTTCAGTGAATGGAAACCTCATACGAGACACACAATCCAAACTCATCAGGTAGGAGATGGCCCACTAATTATAATCAAATCAACACCTCGCCATGAACTTAACTTAATCACAATAGCCAGGCCAACAACCAATCTTCCCAAATCTGCGCATACCAACCAGACATATGAATCCGCCTCATACCACAAATGAACGACTAGAAGATGTAAAATTGCATCCGCTTTTGAGGCCATACAATACCTCGCAATGATAATCAAGCATCCATAGCCCGTCAAAATCTATTTGCAGCATCACCAATCGTCGGCACATAGGGAATACTGAGTACACGACACCATATATGAGCGATTGGGAGGAGTCAATGTATTGCAGTATGTATTCAAATTTACTTTTAATTAATAGTAGTTATGTATTCAAATGTATTTTTAATTAATAGTAATTATGTATTCAGATGTATTTTTAATTAATAGTATATTCAATGTCTTCACTGTGTCCCAAATTTCACTGTATTTTCACTGCTTTATTCAACAATATGTATTCAATGTATTGCAGTATGTATTCAGATGTATTTTTAGTTAATAGTAGTTATGCATTCAGATTTATTTTTAATTAATAGTAGTTAAGTTATTCCTAATGTATTGCAATATGTTTATAATCACTATATTCATTGTGTTGATTTATGTATTCAGTGTCTTCAATATATAAACAATATATTCAATGTATTGAAATATGTATTCAATAAGTATTCAGTTTCGTCACTGTATTTCAAACTTCATTGCATTCAGTCAATATATTCTGTTTTATTTTAATATATTTCAAATGTTTTTATACTAACTGTATTTCACTGTTAAGAAGATGTTTTTAATTTTTTTTAATTCAATGTATTGACACTATGTATTCAATTTATATACAGCATATTGATATCATATTTTACTGCTTGATAAAGAAGGGCAAGTACAACCAAAGTAGCATATTAAAATACACCATTGTTGATTGTATATTCAAGATAAGAATTGCTAATATCTTCGACAAGTATAATGATACAGATAATGATGCAAGTGTAGCCAAAGAAGAAGATGTTGTGTATATATACATAAGGGGCTACCGATTGCTGCTAATGTACCATGGCATATGGTCAACAATGTGTTGATACCAGTCAACTTGAAAGACAAACTTCATTGGATATTCGCAGTTGTCTTATTTAAGGAGAGATGTATCAATGTATCTGACTCCTACCGATAGCAGGTCATGATGCTTATGTGAGTTCTGAGATAGATAATCTTGCTAGGCTTGTACCTCTGTACCTATCGATCAATGGTTTTTACAAAGATAAGAAAGACATAGATAGGTCCCGTGAACCAGCATACAATCACCAGGAACAAACTAAGCCTTTTGATGTTGTTTTTATTTCAAATGTGTCTCAACAAAGAGCTAGGAGCATGTATGCATTCAATCCTTTTTATGATTCTTGTATAATTTATAATCTTTTATATATAAATTGTATTTAACTGTGTCAATCTACTTTTTCAGGGATTCTGGGTTGTATGTGTCATGACCCAAATCTTCCTTCGTAAGATGTCGTGACGGCACCTAGTCAATATCACTAGGTAAGCCTAACAAATTTTGGAATAACAGAAATGAAAACAAAAATTTAACAACTAGACTACAACAAATAACTATAAAGTGATAAAGTGTCGCTGGCATGTACAAACAACCTAGTACTAGAGTATACACAAAGTTTCCAAAACCCGGTAATCATAAGTCACAAGCTATAGGAGAAAACTAGTATCTCTATACACCAGAGTCTAAGAAAGTACGGAAATGAGGTAATAGAAGGGGACTCCGAGGTGTGCGCACGCGACAGATGTACCTTGAAGTCTTTGTACAATAGCAAGCACTCTCAGCTAATAGCGGGGCTGATAAGGGGTACCTGGACCTGCACACAAAATGTGCAGAAGAGTAGCATGAGTACACCACAATGGTACCTAGTAAGTGCCAAGCCTAACCACGGTAGAGTAGTGACGAGGTCAGGTCTGGGCCCTACTGGGATATAATAATAAGACATATGATATAATAAAATGAAGAAAGACGGATAATTTAACAGAAGGAATTCATATATAAATAACACCACAACACAAGGAGATAAACAACATGGGCACTCCTGAGATACCGTCTCGTAGCCCCTAAAGTAAATACTCAACAGGGGATCTCCCGATATATCATCTCGTAGTCCCAAAAGTAAATATGAAAGGAGATATACCAAGGTACCGCCTCGTAGTCTCAAAAGTAAATGTGTAGGGGGATCTCCCGAGGTACCGCCTTGTAGTCCCAAAAGTAAATGTGTAGGGGGATTGTAACGACCCGGTCGGTCGTTACGTATAATATGCATTATATTTACTAATATTGCCTTGTAATAGGTTAGTTATAATATTTAGGATATGTTAGAGTTGGTTGGCTCGGGTTCAGAATGGTTGTAGTGAGAATTGAGTCATTTAGTCTCTAAAAATACCTTAATAGTTAGAAAAGTCAACTGAGAGTTGACTTATTGGTAAACAAACTCAGAATGCGTATTTTATGGGTTGGATAGCTTCGTTAGGTGATTTGGGACTTAGGAGTGTGTTCGGAATATTTTTGTGATGTCCGGTGTAGAATTAGGCTTGAATTGGCGAAAGTTAGTTTTTGGTGATTTCCGGTCGGTAGTGGAAAATAGGCTATCGGGGTCGGAATGGAATTTTGGATGTTGGAATAGGTTCGTAATGTCATTTTGAATATGTTTGCACAATTTCAGTTCAATCAGATGTGTTTTGGTTAGTTTCGACATCGTTGGAGGAATTTAGAAATTTCAAAGTTCATAGGCTTGAATTCGAGGTGATTTTGGTGTTTTGATGTTGTTTTTGGTGTTTTGAAGGCTCGACTAAGTTCAAATGATGTTATGGGATATGTTGGTAGGTTTGGCTGAGGTCCCGGGGGCCTGGGGGTTGATTTCCGATGGTTAACGGGCAATTTCGGGCCTTAGAGAATTGCTGGTTTTTTTCTGGTGTTTCTGTAGAAGGATTTTACCCTATGTGTTCGCGGAGGGGGTCTTGCGTTCGCTTAGAGGAAGTTGGGAGCTGGGGAATTTCTTCTTTGAGTTCGCGGTTAAGGGGTGCGAATGCGTAGGCTTGAGTTGGTTGTTCATCGCGAACGCAAGGGAGAAAGTGCGTTCGCGTAGGGTTAGAGTTATCTGAGGGACCCTAGGCCATTTGGTCTATGCGTTCGCGGGCCTGGGGTGCGTTCGCGTAGGTCTGGGTGTGCTGGGTAGTGCATGCGCGGGCTGGTAGCCGCATCCGCATAGTGAAAATTTAGGGTTGTTGGAATTTGTTCTATGCGAACGCGGTCGTTTTGATGCGTTCGCAATGTGTAATACCTGGGCAGTATATATTTAACCCATCCGCGACCTTTGCCCACTTTTCCACCATTTTTGAACGGGAATAGAGCTTTGGGGCGATTTTGAAGAGGGAAAATGATTTTTCTTCATTGAGGTAAGGATTTTGGACCCTATAACTCGATTATATGTGATTAAGGACTAAATTGACTGTGTTTAATTGGGGAAAATCAGTAGAAAATGGTGAAGTTAGGGCTTGAGATTAAGAGACCTTTTAGAGAGGATTTGAGGGGTCAAACGGACTCCGATTTCAGAGTTCTTTATATGTACGGACTCGTTAGATGATGAGGATCGTTTTGGTATAATGTTTGTCGAGTTCCGAGACGCAAGTACGGGGGTCGGGTTTTGGCAAATTTCGGGTTTTGTGCTAAAATTGATATCTTTCAATTGGAA
This sequence comes from Nicotiana undulata, assembly GCA_005239495.1. Taxonomy (NCBI): domain Eukaryota; kingdom Viridiplantae; phylum Streptophyta; class Magnoliopsida; order Solanales; family Solanaceae; genus Nicotiana; species Nicotiana undulata. The sequence goes on along the minus strand of MDKH01096114.1, from coordinate 27,407 downwards.
TTCTTTCCCTTAGCATAATTTGATGTGAAAAATCTGATTTTTATATATTTGGAGCACTCAGAAGTTGATTCGAGAGGCAAGCGTGTTGCGGAATAGCTTTTCGGGTTAGTTTGAGGTAAGTAATGTCTTTAAATCCTGTCCTGAGGGTATGAAATCCCGGACTTTACATCCTTTCACGGTTTTGGAGTGACACACACACTGGATGACGAGTGTGGGGCGTGCACGAATTGGAAATTTTGAAAAATGTTCCTTTTAGGCAACTATTGAGTTGCGAAACCGCTTTTAAAATATATGTTTTATAGTATTACTACGATTTGATATATTTGGGCTGTAAGCCATGTTTGGGGCCTAGTGCCAAAATAATTAACCCCTTAGGGGCTAATTTCCTAATATTCCTCACATAATAACTATGATTTTACACTCTGTCTTTCTACTGAAATTGTTGACACTCATATTTGATGATAATATTATTTTCTGAAATGAAATACTATTTTGGGTCGAGAACCCCGTTTTATTTATGGCTCGAGTGGCATGTTGAGAAAGTGTCTGACTGAGTGAGGCCGAGGGCCAATATGGTGAGGATATTATGATATGAGAGAGGCCGAGTGCCTGAGAGATGATTGATGCCATGATTTGGCTTGTTTATAGCGCTTGGGATGTAGGAGCTCCTCCGGTGTCTGTACACACCCCCAGTGAGCGCAGGTACCTACTGAGTGCGAGTGTTGAGTGCTGAGTGCAGAGTGATGAGTGATTGGGAGGCATGAGTGACATTGAGGTTTCCCGAGGGGCTGATGCTGAGTGACTGTTACTGAGTGAAGGTGAGGTGCTGAGGGAATATTTATGAGTGATGATTATGTCCCGAGGGGCAGTTTTATGATGATATTTCACTGAGTTTTGATTATGATTCACTTCACTTTTCATACTGATATTTTTGAGAGGTTTACTGAGAAATATTGGAAAATATACTTGTTTCAAAGGATTTTATGGAAATTGGTTTTCAAACTTATGTGCACTTTATTGAGACATGACATTTTATTGTTTTGTGGATTGGTGTATTTGTTGATGTGTGTTTCTTATTCTTCAGACTATGATTTGTTTTCATTACTACTGAGTTGGCGTACTCATCACTACTCCCTGCACCTCTGTGTGCAGATCCAGGTACTGGTTCGGAGCAGTAGCCATCCGAGTTCGTTATCGTCAGCTTTCGGGATTTCGAGGTAGGTGTACAGCGTCCGCAACTTCTCCATTTCCCTTATTTATTAGTATTAGTATTTTATTCATAGACATTGTTTATGACATTAGCAGAGTTAGTTTTATTCTTAGATGCTCGTGACCGGTTGACTCCAGTTCTGGGGAATTTGTTTAGACTATTAGTTTTGATTATGCTTGCTTAAAGACTTAGAGGAATTTTATATTCATTTTTGCTGGTTATTAACGATTTGAGAAACTTTATGTAAGTAAATGTGTAGTTATGTGATGGTTGGCTAGCCTAGTTCCACGATAGGCGCCATCACGATCTGTTAGGATTTGGGGTCGTGACAGGGATCTCCTGAGGTACCACCTCGTAGTCCCAAAAGTAAACACCAAGATCAAACCGGTGGAAAAGAAATTAACATCAAGAATTATACAATTAAGGTTGATACAAATCAAGTAAGGCAGGAATTCAACTAAACGTGCTGCACAGATTTCAAATAAGCATTTAAGACACGTAGACATGCAAAATTAGACTAAACAGGATAACTACACATGCTGGGATAACTCATTTAAGGTGTAACAGGCTACTACTTAGTGAAACACTGGATTTTACAATAATTAACCCATGTACGCACTCGTCACCTCGCGTACACGACGCTCACATATCAAAGAAGTATCAAAAAAGGACCAAATCCTAAGGGGATTTCTCCCACACAAGGTTAGGCAAGCCACTTGCCTCGAACCAAGCTCAATCAGTCAATAAGAATGCCCTTTCCTCGATTATCCGACTTTGAATGGCCCAAATCTATCCAAAAACCATTATATAACATAAATACAACTATAATAGACTAATCTAATCAATGAAATCATGAATTTAACAAGAAATTTCGAAAAATCACCTGAAACAATCAACCCGGGCCCATATCTTAGAATCAGGTAAAAGTCACAAAATACTAGCGCCCATTCAGCCACGAGTTCACTCCTTCCAAAATTACTCAAATCCGATATCAAAATCTCAGTCAAAACCCAAAAATTTGATTGAAGAACTTTTCCCATTACCCCCAATTTTCCCAAACCAAATCCGAAATTAAAGGGTGGAATTAACGATAGACTAGTGGGATATAACCAAAACAAGTGAAGAATCATTACCCAATCGATGCCTCTAAAAGTTCTTCAAAATTTTGTCCAAATCCGAGCTCTCTATCTGAAGTTATGTGGAATATGGATAAATCCTCGATTTTGAAATGTTATATTTTGTCCAATGATCCCTTCTTCGCGAACGCGGAAGAAACCTCGCGTTAACGAAGCACAAAATTGCTTCGGTCCAAAATTCTTCATCATGAACGCGAAGCTTACTCAGCTCAACCCTACGCGAACGGGGGACCATCATCAACGCGTAGGCAAATTGTCTGGAGACTTAATTGACCAACTATATCTACGCGAATGCGGGACCCTCATCGCGAAAGCGTAGACTTGTTACCTTATAGATTCGTGAACAGGGGAACTTCATCGCGATCGCAAAGCACAAATCTATTCCTGTCTCCAGTTACTATTCGCGAATGCGGAACTCCCCTCGCGAATGCGAAAAAGGAAACCAACAACTAGAAACACCCGAAATTCTGCAACATCAACAAGTCCAAAACTTGTTCGTTAACTATGTGGAATCCACCCGACGCCCCCATAACCTCAACCAAACATACTAACAAGTCCTAAAACATCATCCGGGCTTAGTTGAGTCCTCAAATCACATCAACAAAACACGAATCACACTACAATTCAAACTTAATGAACTTAAAACTTCAAACTTCCACAACTGATGCTGAAACATATCAAATCATGTCCGATTGACCTCACGTGTTTGCACACAAGTCATATTAGACATTACGGACCTACTCAAACTTATGGAATCGGAATCTGACGCCGATATCAGAAAGTCCACTTCCGGTCAAATTTCCCAAAAATTAAACTTCCGCCATTTCAATCCTAATTCAGCTACAGACCTCCAATTCACAATCCGGACACGCTTCAACGTCCATAATCATCCACGGAGTTAACAAAACCGATGAAACTCCATTCTGGAGTCATCTTCACACAATTTTGACTATGTTCATAATCATAAAACTTAAACTTCCGTTTTAGAGACAAAGTATCCCAAATCACTCTAAAACAACAAACAGAACCTCCCGCCAAGTCGCATAAGCAGAAAAAGATACGAGGGAAGCAGTAATTAGGGGAACGGGGCTACTACTCCGAAACGACCAGCCGAATTGTTACAATATATCGCAACATATGCAAAGTTTTGATGTAATTACGCGTTGGGTTGTTTCGAGAGTTATAGCCCCGTTCCTATATTTTGTTCTTCTTTTTCGCTTTACTGCTGTTACATGTCTTACCGGGTTGGTTAGTTTGGGTCCGGAGTGATTTCAGGGTAAATTGGGACACTTCGTCTCTTAATTGGAAGCTTAAGTTGGAAAAGTTGACCGGATATCTACTCATGTATAAAGGGCCTCGAATTTGAATTTTGATTGTTCCGTTAGCTTTGTTAGGTGATTTTTGACTTAGGAGCGCGTCCGAAATTTGATTTGGAGGTCTGTAGTAAAATTAGCTTGAATTGGCGAAGGTTGGAATTTTTTCAATTTTGGCCGGCAGTAGAAATTTTGATATCGGGTTTGGATTAGATTTTTGCGAATTTGAGTAGGTTCCTTGTGTAATTTGGGAAATATGTGAAATGTTTTAGGTCAATCGAATGTAGCTTGGTAGGTTTCAACGTCGTTTGTGGAATTCAGAAGTTTAGAAGTTCTTTAGGCTTGAATCTGTGTGTAATTGGTGTTTTGATGTTGTTTTGAGTGATTCGAAGGTTTGACTAAGTTCGCATGGGTTATATGTCTTGTTGGTATATTTGGTTGGGGTCCTGGAGGCCTCGGGGTGAATACGGGTGGTTATCGGACTTGATTGCAACTTGGTGAAGTTGCTGAAGTTGGATGTATCTGGTGTGATCGCACTTGTGAGGGGGCTAGCCGCAGGTGTGATTCCGTAGGTGCGGCAGATGAGGGAAAGGATGGGCTGGACTGGAAGTGCAAGTGAGAGAGATTGAGCGCATCTGTGAGCTCGCAGATGCGAGGCTAAGGCGAAGATGCAGATTAGTGGATCTTAGGCATTTTCGCAGAAGCGGAAGATGGGCCGCAGAAGCGACTTCGCATGTGCGAGACCTGGAGCGCAGGTGAGAGTTCGGTGGACTTAAGTGAATTCCCTAGGTACGAAACTTTGGTTGGAGAAGTTGCTCCGCAGGTGCGAGAAAATAGCCGCAGGTGTGAAAGGTCTGGGCAGAAGCTTAAAAAGCAAGGGTTCGCGATTTTTGTTTTATTACACCGTTTGAGACTCGGACTTAGGCAATTATGGAGAAGATTTTTGAGGGATTAATTAGGTAAGCCTTTTGTACTCGTTTTGGATCATAAATTTTGTTTCCCCACTGATTTCCCTGCCTAATTAGCGAGATTTTGAAGTGAAATTTGGGGGTTAGGGATTGAGAATTGGAGAGTGAATTTTTGGGATTTGGGTGTCCAAATGATGTCGGATTTTGATGAATTTAGTATGGGTAGTCTCGTGAATGAATGGGCTTTTGGGTTTTGTGAATTTTGTCAGATTTTGAGTCGTGGGACTGGGGCCGGGTTTAGCCAATTTAATATTTTGGGCTATAATTTAGTAATTTTCTTGTGGAATTGATCCATTTCCTATATTGATTATATCGTACTGTTTCTGGCTAGATTCAGGGCATTTGGAGACTGATTCGAGAGGCAAGGGCATTTCATAGTAGGATTATGTGTAGTTGAGGTAATTAATAGTCTTAAATCTGGTCTTGAGGGTTTGAAACCTTTGAATTTGGTAATATATGGTAATTTACAGGTGACGCATGTGCTAGGTGACGGGCGTGCACCGCAAAATATTATGACTTGGTCCGTCTCCGTCTCGTGAGAATGTAAAGTTGAATAACCTATTGTTGCTTACATGTTTTCCTTGGCTTTTAGCAATTTGACTGCTATTCATGTTAGAAACCATGCTTAGGCCATATGATATCACTATTGGGACAAGTCTTATACTTGTTGAATTGACTGCTAATTGCTGTCTTTTACTCAGTCACAGTCTTACTTTCGTGTCACATCTCCGTTCCATCTCATTTCTTGTTAATACTTGTTGTTATCTCTATTTGGGATAAATATTATGATTTTCTTTGAGCCTTAGAGGCTAGGGAGGTTAGAGACTGAGATAGGGCCTGAGTGCCGAGTTGTGAGCTATATGAGGCATATGGATCAGGTTGCACCGCCACAACGAGCCTTATGTCTATTTTATGTGTATGGATCAGGTTGCACATTGCAACAAGCCTTAGGGGTATATATATGGATAATGGATCGGGTTGCGCACCGCCACAAGTCTTATGTCTATTTATATATTATGGATCAGGTTGTCCGCAACGAGATTGAATCGGGCTGCACGCCGCAGCGATATAGCATTTGGGCTGAAGGACCGCCTCTGGAGTCTGTACACCCCCTGTGTGCGCAGGTACCTATTAAGTGTGTGTGTATTGAGGGTTGAGAGCCAAGTTTTGAGCTATTGAGGGCTTGAGGGACTGTGATCCTGATAGGTTTCATTTGTCTTGCTTTTGTTTCTATTCTTAGCTGATTCATGTTACTGATGAACGTTTTGGAAGTTTTTATACCTGTTTTACCTGAACTCAGTAGATACGTAACTGTCTTATTTTACATTTTCCGAAATTTACTCACATATACTTTCATTGTTGAAGTTTATGAAATGAATTGTATTTTGTTCAGCTCGTCACTGCTTCTCAGTGCCTTATTTATTTCTGTTACTTACTGAGTTGGTTATACTCATGCTACACCTTGTACTTTATGTGCAGATCCAGGTGTGTACGGTTCCAGAGGTCTTTGAGTTTGTGCGGGAGTGAGTATCAGAGACTACGAGGTATCTGCCGGCGTCCGCAGACCTTGTCTCTCCTTCTATGTTTTCTTTCCTTCTATATTGATACTTAGACACTGTTTTTATGACACTGGCTATCTAGATGCTCATGACTTGGTGACACCCTGATGTTTGGGGCTACCTTTCCAAACTATATTTTCGAGTCAAACTTCTGTTTTATGATGAATTTCTGTTATGAAAAAGGCTTTTGATTTATCTCTGTAAAATGTTGAAGTATTTTTGAGAATCGGTTTGCCTATTACAACCGATAGGCGCCATCACGACACGTTGGGGTTTTGGGTCGTGACAAGTTGGTACTAGAGCTCTAGGTTACATAGGTCTCACAAGTCATGAGCAGGGTAGTAGAGTCTTGCGAATCGGTAAAGAGACATACGTACTTATCTTCTAGAGGCTGCAGAACCCTTAGGAAAACTTCACCTTCTTGAAATCGTGTCATGCAAATACGTTAATTCTGGTAAATAAACATTTGTTGTTTCATTCTCTCACAGATGGTGAGGACTCGTACTACTGGGTAGGATGGGCAGCCACTAGTACCACCAGCCTAGGCCGCGAGAGGCCGAGGTCGCGGTAGGGGCAGAGGTGCAGCCCGTACAACAGTTGGGGTGGTACCTGCAGATCCACCACTTTCCCCATATTAGGATAGGTCCCAGTTGTGGATGCACTAGCAGGACCAGCTCAGGCACCACTTGTGCCCGTCGTGATTCCTGGCCTTCACGAGGCTTTAGCTTAGATTCTGACTATGTGCACAGGCCTTGCTCAGACTGTCTCTGTTTCAACGACAACAACCACTTCTCAGGTTAGGGGAGGCACTCAGACACCCGCCGCCCGCACACCAGAGTAGGTGATACAGGGACTCCAGACACAGGGGACACCACCAACGCAGCCGATTACCGTTGCTCAGTATTATGTGGTTCCTGCTATGCTTAAGGATGATCAATGTAGGTTGGAGAGGTTTGGGAGGCTCCAGCCTTTATCTTTCAGTGGTGAAAAGGGAGGATGCACATGGCTTCTTGGAAAGGTGTCAGAGAATACTCCATACATTAGGTATTCGGGATACCATTGGGGTATTGTTCACTACCTTTCAGTTCTCTGGGGCTGCATTCAGTTGGTGGGAGGCTTACGAGAGGCGTAGGCCAGTCGGTGCAACACCCCTTACCTGGCAGCAATTATCCGTTCTCTTTATGGAGAAGTTCGTGCCTCAGTCCCGTAGAAAGGAGCTACGCAGGAAGTTTGAGTTGCTTCATCAGGGTGATATGTCTGTGACGCAGTATGAGATGTAATTCGTGGAGTTTGCATATATTAACAGTTATCAGTCAAGCATTAAAATGGCTCCGTACGGGGCTTTATATGTGAGGCGGTGTAGATCTATGGTGGGATGGTTTGAGCCGGGTGAGGCTAGGCTCTTGGTTACATACTTGGTCCAGAATGGATTAGGCAAGGTGAAATTTATTCAGGAGAGGCTTCACACGACGCAATCTAGGTAAAAGAGTTATGCTGACAGAAAAGATTGTGATGTCTTACATGGTCGAGGAGAAGGTTCTGCTGAAGGTATCGCCTATGAAGGGTGTTATGAGGTTTGGGAAGAGGGGAAAGTTGAGCCCTTGTTTCATTGGGCCTTTTGAGGTACTTTAGAGGATCGGGGAGGCGGCTTACAAGCTTGCCTTACCACCTAGCTTGTCGAGTGTGCATCTAGTATTTCATGTTTCCATGATCCGGAAGTACGTCGGCGATCCGTATCATGTTTTGGGTATCAACACGGTCCAATTGGATGGTTATTGTAATGACCCGACCGGTCGTTTTGAGATCCAGCACATCGTTCAGCAGTTGGGAGTCATGGACAGATTCATTTCGGGTATTGTGACTTGTGTGTATGGTCAGAGTTGAAATTCAAGAGGTTCGGAGTTAAATTGAAAGGAAAATTCTCATTTTAGAAGCCTTAAGTTGAAGAAATTGAGTAAGACTGGAATTTTGAGTAAACGACTTCGGAATCAGGATCCGAAGGTTCCAGCAGGTTCGTATGATGATTTTGGAATTGGGCATATGTACGGGTCGGGTTTTGGATAACCCGGGAGCGTTCTGGCGTATATTGTGGAAATCAGCATTTTTGAAGGAATTTCCTAAATTTGGCTTAAAGCGCATTTCAATGATTTTGATGTCCGTTTGGGGTTCCAAGTCTGGGAATAGCTCCGTATGGTGATTCTGGAGTTAGGAGCGCGATCAGAAGTGAATACGGATATCCGGAGGTCAATTCGAGGTTATTTGGCTAAAGTTAGAATTTGAAGGTTTTGGAAGGATTCGACCGGAAGTGGAAATTTTGATATCGGGGTCAGAATGAGATTCCGAAAAGTGGAGCAGGTCCGTAATGTCGAATATGACTTGTGTGTAAAATGTGGGGTCAATCAGATGTGGTTTGATAGGTTTCGGCATCGGATGTGAAAGTTGGAAATTTCAAAGTTCATAAAGTCAAGTTTTTATGCGATTCGTGATTCCGACGTTGTTTAGGATTATTTGAAGCATCGAGCAAGTTCGTGGGATGTTATGGGACTGAGTTGTGTGTTTGGATGGGGTCCTGGGGGGCCTCGGATGTGTTTCGGGGTGGTTTCGGACCACTTTTCTCTATTTTGTTGTTGCTGGTTTTCTGGTGTTGCCGGTGTTCTATGCGATCACAGCCTTTGCCGTGCGATCGCGGAGAAGAAAAATGAGGGGTCTGAGTCTTGGCTTATGCGATCGCGGCCCCGTGGGTGCGATCGCGAAGAAGGAAATTTGGAAGGCTGCTGGATTGGCTTACGCGATCGCAGGAAGTGCAATGTGATCGCGGAGAAGGCTGGGGCTGGGCTATGTGATAGCGAGGCTTAAGATGCGATTGCGGAGAAGGATTTTGGGGCAGCTGTTCATTGGCTTCCGCGATCGCGAAGGTAATTCCACGATCGCGGAGAGGAAAGATCTGGGCAGTGTTGTTTAAAAACGGGATTTTGGCATTTCCTTCATTCATTTCATATGCTATGGACGAATGTGGAGAGCAATTCAAGGGGGATTCCATCAAGCTTCAGAGGTAAGTTGCTTCTACTCATTTCTAGGATTAAATACAAGATTACTACATAAATTTGGTATGAGAAATTGAGGAAAAATTGAGGATCTCTTGAAGGAAGCCTAGAATTCGATAAATTGGGTTTAACTAAGAATTGAGCTTAATTAATGAAGTAAATTGTATAATTAAATTAGTAAAGCTATGGGTGGAGATTTTCTTCAAGAAATTTTGGAATCCGGGCACGTGGGCCCGAGGGCATTTTGGTCAATTCCTTGAGCGGAGTTGGGAAATTATATAATCTGAATTTTTAGTAAATATTAGAGTATATTTTCATTGGTTTGTTGTTGTTTGGTTAGTTTGGGGGCGTTGTGCATCCATTGGAATCGTCGGAAGGGCTTAGAAGCTGGTTATGGAACTTCGGAGCGAGGTGAGTCTCCTTTCCAAGCTCGTAAGGGGGAAATGTCCCCATAAGTTCCTTATTTGTTACGTATACATGTTGTGGGGGCCGCGTATGTACCAAGTGACGAGAGTCCGTACGTGGAGACTATATTTCTATGTCGGGTAGCCTTAGGACTCACGAACATGCCTCTATGTGCCTTATTTGTACTTTTATGTATTGTAAGTTGTGATTTCTGTTGAGATGACATGGAAAGGTGAAATATTATGATTTCAATCCCAGTTGGCTACAGTGGTATTAGCATGGTCCTGTTGGGTTCACTGTCGAGTCGGTACACATATAAACCTATATATATGAATATGCACTTATCATTATCGAGTCAGCACACGAGTCGCAGGTATGATTCGCGATCGTGGGGAGCTTATCATTATCGAGTCAGCACACGAGTCGCAAGTATGATTCGTGATCGTGGGTAGCTTATGACCTCAGTCCTTATGACCACCCTTATGACTCCGACCGGTTGTCTTTTCCGTGTCTGTATATGCTCCTTGGGTTCTGGTTCACTTATAATTTGATAGTCAAGCATTGGTTAAGAGAAAATTATAGTACATTGAGGTTCATTTTCAGTTATTACCTGAATTTCCTTATTTGATATGCACTTGTTGTTTATTGTCCTACCTGCCTACTGCTTTCACCATATCCTGTCATATATTATATTGTTAGACCTTAGTGAGTATCTAGTCGACCTCTCGTCACTACTTCTTCGAGTTTAGACGGGATACTCACTGGGTACATATATGTTTATGTACTCATGCTACACTCTCTATGCATTTTGTTGCACATGTATCTTCATAGTTCAGCGATTGATTTGGAGACTTACTCGGGCTGCATTCATCCGGAGGCGTTCCGCAGTTGACAGAGTCTCCTTCTTTCTATATCTTTACATTGTATCTCTATTTCCTTTGTCCCATTTATTTCTCGGACAAGAGTTGTATAATTGTATAAATTCTTAGAAACTGCTCATGTACTTGTGTCACCGGGTTCTGGGGATGTGTTGAGTCTTGTTTTATTGAATTAAATGGATTTCCTGTCGTGTTTAATTTACAAAAAATTATTTATTTGATTATGAAATGCAATAAAGGCAACGATTTCAAAATTGTTAAACAGGAAGGTATTTCAACTGATTAAGGGGTTGGTTTGCCTGACAATGGTGTCCGACGCCATCACAACCCATAGGTTTTGGTTCGTGACAGTTATTTGACTTATGATGATGAGTCGGTGGCTATTTTGGAGCGGTAGGTTCGAAGGTTGAGGTCTAAGGATATAACTTCAGTGAAGGTAATGTAGAGAGGTCAGCCCGTGGAGGAGGCTACTTGGGAGACCAAGAGGGAGATGCAGAGTAGATATCCACACCTATTTGAGACTCCGGGTATATTTCTAGACCCGTTCGGGGACGAACGTTTGTTTAAGAGGGGGAGGATGTAACGACCCGGCCGATCATTTCGAGAGTTATATCCATGTTTCCCCATTTTCCACTTCTTTTGTGCTTTACAATTGTTATATGTCTTACCGGGTTGGTTGGTTCGGGTCCGGAGTGATTTCGGGGTAAATTGAGACACTTAGTCTCTTAATTGGAAGCTTAAGTTGGAAAAGTCGACCGGATGTCGACTCATCTGTAAACATCCTCAGATTTGAATTTTGATGGTTCCATTAGCGCTGTTATGTTATTGTGGACTTAGGAGCGCGTTGGGAATGTGATGTAGAGGTCTGTAGTAGAATTAGCTTGAATTGGCGAAGGTAGGAATTTTGGCAATTTTGGCCGGCAGTAGAAATTTTGATATCGGGTGTATTGGTAAAAATAAGCTTCACACGTGTACTAATTGTGATGACTCAGCAATCCATGTGGAGAAATGAAGACATAGCAACTGGAAGAGACTCTGTGAAGAGGTACGAGACAAAGAGGAACGGAACAACATACCCACGAGGTAATCAAATACAGGAATCTCAACCAGATTGAGGAGATGAAGAGACTCAGTCAGAATGAATCAAGGCAGAATAGAGGGGAGATTCGGAGATCTTCAATTAATGAGCCAAACATTACATAATCTTCACGAAAAAGTTATGATTAATCATTGTAACGTTACATTAGTGCCATTATTTATCCATTAATGCTCAATCACTGAAAAGAGTAGACGTTATATTAAGAAATTACCTATAAAATGGAGTAAAATATAACTTTTAAGGACACGTCGAACCACTGTTGAAATATACTTACTTTTGCACATCATTACTGCTTTTTATTTACAAATCAATTTACAATTATTTCCATATTCTTTTGGTTATCATAAACCCGTGTTCTTCTTAAAATAGCTTTGGCAGAGAATCTCATTCTTTGGTTAAACAAATTGTTTCCGTTACCGGAGAATCTGATAATCTCTGTTTTTTCTCAAACAACATTCTGTGAATCATGTCGAACGCCAAGGACAACAACCAACAAAGGGTTGGAACTCCAGTTCCATCACCTTCAGGATCCCCACGAGGCTCAAGGGAACCATCCCAAGAGAGATCTACGACTCAAAACAATAATCACAATTGAAATGAACAAACAAGAAAACAAGATCCTGTAAAAAACAAATGGTTGGTGAATATGTGACTCAAGCCTTACAAGCTTTCATGAGGGGACTACCAGCTGCATCACCTACACCTCCTCCTCATAACACCGTAATTGTGGAAAATCCACAATCCGGATTAGCAAACTCAGGAAGCATAGGCACTCCAAATGAGTCCCTCGAAGTGAGACCAGGTATGTCCAGCAGTCCAGAATTACAATCTTTATTACTAACCTTGCAGAAACAGGTGAAGGAACAAAATGACCGAATCGAGCAAATTTCTAGAGTACCACCTGTCATCAAAGGCATTGACGTTGATAGCTATTCCCAACAACCTTGGAAGCCAAGAGCACCACCCTTGCCTATTCCAAAAAAATTCAAAATGCCTGATATTCCCAAATACGACAGGACGACCGATCCACGTGATCATGTAACTGCTCTTACTATAGGAGAAAAAGGAAACGATCTAACTAAACAAGAAGTTGAATCAGTCCTGGTCAAGAAGTTCAGAGAGACACTCACCAAAGGGGCACTAACATGGTATTCACTTTTACTCGAAAATTCTATTGACTATTTTGCTGAGCTTGCAGATTCCTTTATAAAAGCACATTCAGGTGCACAAACTCAAAAAAGGAATGGAAGACATATTCAAAATAAAACAAGGAGACGCAGAGTTGCTCCGTGAATTCGTAGACAGGTTTCAACGAGAAAGAATGCTACTACCAAGGGTACCTGACAATTGGGCAGCAATGGCATTTGCAAGCAACATAAATGATAGAAGCTCAGAGGCCACGAGAAGACTCAAGGAAAGATTGAGAGACTTCCCAGCCACGACATGGAATGATGTCTATAACAGGTATAGTACCAAGTTATGAATAGAAGAAGATACCATTGCTCAAACAAAATCAGAAGACAGTACTAGTTCTAGACGCTCCGAACTAGAAATGAGAACAGATAAAGATAGGTACGACCCATATATGGGACCTTCGGGCCGAGAAACTCATTCCATGTTTGAAAACACACGGTCATAATTCAGACTGTCAAATAAAGTTACGACTTCATCCTCATCAAGATCCAGAAAGGATCGGAACGAACGAAATAGAGATAATGCAAGGATTGGAGACTACAACTTCAATGTAAGTACTTCTGAATTAATTACAGTACCAAGAAACATGGGCGATAAGGTTCGATGGCCCAAAGAAATGAGATCGAATCCAAACAGAAGGAATCCAGACTTCTGGTGTGTATTCCATAACGATCATGGACACATAACATCAGATTGCAGGTTATCGCAAGGTGAGATAGAACAATTATTAAGACAGGGCTATCTAATAGAACTGTTTAGTGAAAAAGGTAAACATGCATATACGAAGAATAGGCAAGAGCCCCCAAAGCCTACATCCCCAAAAAGAACAGTGAATGTGATACACGGGGGAGAAGAGGTGAATAGAGTAGTTTGCAAAAGAACAACAAAATTCACAATTACACACGGGAAGCGGATTCGTGATGCCATGGAAGCAGACAACATATCATTCGATGACGCAGATGTTAACGGATTACTGCCTCCTCATAACAACACACTGGTAATATCCTTACTTATACATGACTCTAACGTAAAAAAAGTGTTGATTGATCCAAGTAGCTCAGTTAATATCACTTTGTTGAGAGTTGTGGAAGAAATGCTAATGGAGGATCAAGTAATCCCAAGGCACGAGCCTTATCTAGGTTTGACAACTCAACAGTCATAACAAAAGGAGAAATTGAGCTTAGTACCTATGCAGAACGAGTAATCCAAAATATGAAATTCCACCTCATTGATACCGATATGGCTTACAACGTAATCATGGGGAGACCATGGATCCATGATATGGAAGAAATACCATCTACTTTACATCATGTAATTAAATTCCCTTCCAAATGGGGAATTCAACAAATTTAAGGCGATCAACAGACCTCAAGGAATATAAATTCAGTAGTACACTCTAACAAAAAAGAGGTAGCGGAAGAATCAAAAGACAAAGAAATCACCCAAACAGGTACGGAAGAAGATATCCACGATAAAGGTGAACCAGATCACCACAGAGGAAACATCAAAACATACGGACATGGATTGTAGACCCGATGTCATTCAGGAGCCAGAAGAAGACGGGCATATTAAAACAACTACTGAGAAGCTCGAAGCTATCCCACTATTCGAGCAAGAGCCTGAGCAAAAATTTCATATAGGCATGAGGCTAAGCCCTGCAAGAAGAGGTAAGTTAATTGAATATTTAAAAGCTAACGCAGATTGATTCACTTGGTCACATTCAGATATGACAAGTATACCTCCAGAAGTGATCAATCATAAACTAAATGAAGATCTATCCTTCGTGCCTGTCAAGCAAAAGAAAAGGAAGCAAGGACCATTCAAGAACCAAGTGATCGATGGAGAGGGGGACTTATTGTTACAAATTCATGCCTTTTGGCCTGAAAAATGCTAGAGCCACGTATCAAAGGCTAGTGACAAAGATGTTCCAGGAACATCTGGGGAAGAAATGGAAGTATACATTGATGACATCTGGTGAAATCAACACAAGCGGAAGATCATTTCCAGCATCTTTCAATCACATTCGAAATACTGCGCAGGTATAACATGAAACTAAATCCAGGAAAATGCGCCTTTGGCGTTGAATCAGGTAAGTTTTTGGGTTTCCTTGAATCAAATAGGGGTATAGAAGTAAACCCTGCTCAGATGAAAGCTATTGATGAAATACCTGATGTACTTATGAGCAAAAAAGAAGTTCAAAGACTAACAGGAAGAATTGTAGCCTTAGGAAGATTTATCTCCAGGTCTTCGGAGAAGAGTTTTAAATTCTTTTCAGTTCTAAAAAAGTAGAATCAGTTCGAATGACTGAGGAATGCCAACAGGATATCAAAGATCTGAAGGCCTATCTATCAAAACCCCTGCTGCTATCTAAACCAAAAGAGGGGGAAAGGTTGTATGTCTATCTTGCCATTGCAGAAATTATCGTAAGTGCAGTACTGGTAAGAGAAGACAAAGGTAAACAATCTCCAATTTATTATGTAAACAAATCTTTATTAGATGCTGAAACTAGATATCCTCATCTAGAAAAATTAGCCTTAGCTCTAATCATGGCAGCTAGAAAGTTAAGACCGTACTTTCATTGTCACCCAATCACTGTTGTGACCTTGTATCCACTGAGAAATATTTTGCATAAACAAGAGTTATCAGGGAGGTTAGCCAAATGGGTAATAGAGTTAAGCGAACATGAAATAATATATCAGCCTAGGACTGCAATAATAAAGTCTCAAATTTTAGCTGATTTCGTCGCTGATTTTAATACTAACATAATCCCTGAAGTGGAAAAAAAGTTACAAATCTTCAACGGAGCTAATCCAGGAATATGGACTCTATTTACTTACGGCTCTTCTAATGTAAAAGAAGCCGACTTGGGAATTATTTTAATATAACCTACGGGTGAAAAGATACGATAAGCCATTAAATGTTATCCCATAACTAATAATGAAGCAGAGTACGAAGCTGTCATTACAGGGCTTGAACTGGCACGAGAGCTCTCAATTGAGTAGATTGTGATCAAAAGTGACTTTCAACTAGTTGTAAACCAGATGCAGGGGACTTATACAACTAGAGAGGATCGGATGCAACAATATCTGGAAAAGGCACGAGACCTAGCAAGGCAATTCTAGTCATGGAAGGTTATACAAATACCCAAGGAGGTAAATGCAGAAACGGATGCATTAGCTAACCTCGCAGCAGTTACCGACGTAACAAATAAAGACAATGCTATTGTGATACACTTATTCCATTCAGCAATCGACTAGGACAAAAAGGGGTAACAATTAACAATTTAACCTGGGATTAGAGAAACGAAATTGTAAACTTTTTGCAGAATGGTACCGTACCAGAAGATAAAAAAGTTGCTCAAGCACTTCGTCGGAAAGCTGCACGGTACTGCCTAGTTCGTGATAGTTTATAACGCAAAATGTTTGGGGGTCCAATAGCAATGTGCCTTGGACCCAATCAAATGGAGTATGTGATGAAGGAAGTACATGAGGGACATTGTGGAAACCACGTAGGAGCGAGATACTTAGTCAAAACCCTAATCAGACCAGGGTACTATTGGCCTAAAATGGAAGAAGAGGCTGAAAATTTCGTAGCTAAATGCGACAAATGTAAACATTATGCTAACAATATGTATCGACCAGCAGAGTTACTCCACCCAGTGGTGTCACCATGGCCATTCATAAAATGGGGTATGGATATAGTGGGGCCTCTTCCCCCAGCTAAAGGAAAGGTATGGTTCTTACTCGTATTAACTAATTATTTCACAAAATGGGTGGAGGCAAACACATTTAAACATGTGCGAGAAAAAGAAGTGAAAAGTTTCATATGGCGACACATACTATGCTGCTTTGGAATACCAAAGGAGATCGTGTGTGACAATGGCCCGTAATTCAGAGGCTCACAAATCACAGAATTCTTCGAAAGCTGGCAAATCAAACGAATCACTTCATCACCATATCACCCCATGGCTAATGGGAAAGCCGAGTCAACAAATAAAGTCATCGCAGTCAACTTAAAGAAACGGTTGGAAAAAGCCAAGGGAAACTGGCCTGACGAGCTACCGGTAGTATTATAGGCTTACAGAACTACTACAAAAATAGCCACGGGAGAAACTCCATTTGCGCTTGTTTATGGTTCAGAAGCTTTAATACCAGTAGAAATCGGTGAACCAAGCACGAGGTTCACTACAGCAACGGAAGGAACAAACAACGACGAGTTGAGAACAAATCTGGATCTGCTCGAGCAAAGGAGAGAAGCTTCACTAATACATATGGAAACCCAAAAACAAATTATAGAGCGATATTACAACAGAAAATCTCACCTCAGATATTTCAAAATTGGGGACTTCGTTCTTAAAAAAGTCATCCCATCGACAAAGGAAGCTGGTGCAGGAAAGTTAAATCCAAATTTGGAAGGAGCTTACAAAGTCTGTGGCATCGCTGGAAAAGGCGCTTATGATCTGGAAACTATGGACGGCAGAATCTTACCAACCAGTTGGATTGTTGTTCATTGAAGAAGTATTACTTCTGAGTAAAAGTAATACCCCCGGTCAGGTATTATTATGTTCGATCTTACTTTTGTATAGTTAAAATTATACTAACAGATTTAGATGATAGGAAAAAAGCTAACCCATCACCAAATGATGATATTAGACATGCATAGACACGAGGAAGTAACTGAATTCCCGGTCTAGGGTTACAACTTTCTGATGGACGTTTTTAAAGGTTAAGCAGTCATCATCTAAACTTTATACCTTCGAGTCCCGTATGTTTTTCCTTTTCAGGAAAAGGACCACAAGGAAGGAATAATCAAGTGCTCGAGATTTCATTCTTCAATGCTCAAACAGCTGGGGGACTATACAGTATGGAAGGCAAAGAAGACTATCAAAGAGTCAAAGCTCAAGCCTGAAGATCCATCTTCCCAACAAGTAAAGTACTATGAGCAAACTCAAAGAGACAAAGACACAAAGACTGATTCAGAAACCTTCGAAAAACATATTTGTAAATCTAAACGAATGTTTCAAAAAATATATTCGTAAATGTAAACAAATATTCAGGTTAAAGGAAGAATATTAGTTATGGGTAAAAATGCACATCCTTGTACTTATTCAAAATATTGTTGTAAATGAAAACAGTTACGGATCAAAAAGAACACATCATTGTACTTATTCAAAAAAAATTATAAATGAAAACAGTTATGGATGTAAAAGCATTATCCTTGTATTTATTCAAAAAAAACTATTATAAAGGAAAACAATTATACCCTTGTATCAATTCGAAAAAAGTGTTGCAAAAGAAAAACAGTTACGAGTACAAGTTCATACCAAATCTGTTGTAAGACAAATAGTTACAAAAAGGTTATGGACGATACACAAACACATGTAAAATGTTACGAAAGTTTGAAATAATACAAAAACTTTTTTCAAAACCATTGTTAAGAAAAGCATGTGAAATTACTATCTCTCTTTTGTACAATTTACACCATTATGAAGTTGAGACGTCTTCTTCATTAAGTGTCGATAAAAAAAGGGCCCTCTTTTATAAATCGTGCCTATTACGAAAAGGTACGAAAAATCTATGCATTTTTTAATGCAATGTCAAAAACTAAGAGGTAAACCAAAAACCTCAAGAAAGCATGCAAAGACTTAAGAGTGAAACAAAAACTCACAGAAATCAAAAGTCATGTTAATATTGATATTGATATATTACGACAAAAAACTAAGTATCAAATTAGTCTAAGCCGGATTTGTTTATACATAGGTTGCCCCTAAGTTGTCAGTTGGATACTTACAAAGGATCAAACTTTACCCCCAATGGGACCGGGGGTAACCACCAATTGTTGCAAATAATAAAAAAAAGAACCAAGTTCCTTAAACTCTTTCACTAGATGGGGGGTTGTCTTCACTGGTAGGAGGAGCAGCTTGAGATGGCGAGACAGGAGCATCATGGACCTCAGCTTCAGGTGAAGAGAAATTCTGACTTTGCTGAGACTTCTCTATCGTCTCTCTAGTTTTAGCAATTTCGGCTTCCAAGTCAAAACCCTCTTTGCCCATTTCCGTCAATGTGTCAAGACGGACATTCAAATAAGCCCAACTAACATCGACAACTGCTTTGTCTTCAAGAGCCTCATAGCCCTTCTCCCATTGTTCCGCTTCATCTTTTAGCTCATCTCTCTCAGCCATGGCAGCATCATGGGAAGCTTGCAAAGGAGCAAGAGACCTTTCCAGAAACTGGACCTTCTTTGAAGAAATACGGAGGTCATCTTGGGTTTGGGTGAGAAATTGAATAAGTTCACCAGAGTATGCCTCCTTCTGATCCAATAAGGCCTTCAGTCTCCTAATATCTTCGGTGGCACGGGAAAGCTGCTCTACAAAGGAACTCCAAGATATTTTTATCCTTGCCTGCCTAGTTTGATGACGCCTTCTCTATGGCCAGTTCTGCTGCAACAACTCTAACCCGCTGCTCCAAGGTACACTTTTCCTCCTCCATTGCCTCCATGTCAAGCCGTAAACTCTCGTACTGCTCCTTCCAATTGTTAGCGTCAGCTTGGAAGTCATTCTTTGATCGCTCCACTTGGACGATTCTCTTTATTAACTCTGTTCCTATAAGGTTGATCTACATAAAAAGATAAATTAGATACGATAAGAATATATAAGTACTGTTACACCTCGTTTTTACTACCCCGAAAGGGTATAAGGGACTTTTTTCCAATTTAAGTGACAATCGAAGCGGGATAATTTTTTATTTAAAATTCAGAGTCGCCACTTGGAATAATTTATGGTGTCCCAAGTCACCAGTTTAAAATACCGAATCGAGAAAGTTTGACTCTGCTTTACAGTCCGCGAACAAAGAAATCCTGGTAAGGAATTATGTTAACCCGAGAGAAGGTGTTAGGAATTCCCGGGTTCCGTGGTTTTAGCACGGTCTCTCAACTATTGTTATTGGCCTATTTATATTATTTTAAGACATTGTTTGAAACCTATGTGCATTTTGTTCTTTTTAAACCGCTTTTAATAATCCAATTATTATACAATTGATTATTTGGTTACACACTGCAAATTATGTCACGGGAACCGTACCCATAATCCACAACGTGTTTATTTTTATTGTTGTTTGAAGTTATGGTCAGGTTACATGAGATGCACACCCGAATGTGATTTACGCATCATGACCATGCCACGGGAACCGTACCCATGGCCATGATGATTTATTTAAGCGGGCCTGAAGCAAATTACGAGGCTTATAGAATTATAAAATAGTTGTGGAAAAGCATGGAATTGATCAATTATGGAAAGGAGAAAAAAAACGTAAGCTAGCTTATAGATTGACATGGAAATGACTAAAGTATGCCATTATGGAAACGGGCCAGGCATAATTTTAGTGTATAGGCCCCAAAATTTCTTCCCTTTCTAGATTAAGCCCATAACGAACATAAGGCCAAATCCTTACTCCTAGCAACCTCATTCCTTCCAGGTATCTTGCAATTAAACAAAAACAAAAAAACCATCCATGCCCATGAATTCAAAGATGGCAAACCAATCAACATTTTAATAAGAAATCTTTAAGGAAACAGTAGCATATAAATCTCATATTATAATAGACACAAAAATCTAAATCAACAATCAGACAAAAATGTAAGACGAACCAAGAAAAGGTGAACAAAATTTCATACATCATTTTAGACCTAGCTCGAACAGTACTCGAGTAGGCATGAAAATTAAGAGAAATACACAAATAACTTAAATTTGTTCAACTACTTTAACTCATATTTTAATAACATGAAAAATAAAATAAGAGAAGGAATCAGAAAATGAACCTGAAATTGGAACTTCTTGATTAATACTAATTCAACAGCTACAATTATCCGCAGAGAACAAATTCGAATAGAGGATTGCAACAGGAACCACGAACATGAACCTCAACATGATTTTTCTCCATCTGTGTCTTCTCAGGCGAACTGTGGCTGGAGATGGGGTCTGCGGTTGGCCGGCAGGGGTGGGGCACCTCGCTGGCGGCAGTGGATCCTACTTGAAGATGAGGAGGTCCGACGGATGATTTTTTTTAGAGGGAAAGGAGTTCGGCTATGTGGTTAGAGAAGGGAGGACGGCTGGCGGCAGCTTGGTGGTGTTC
The DNA here is from genome assembly GCA_005239495.1 of Nicotiana undulata. Taxonomy (NCBI): domain Eukaryota; kingdom Viridiplantae; phylum Streptophyta; class Magnoliopsida; order Solanales; family Solanaceae; genus Nicotiana; species Nicotiana undulata. The sequence goes on along the minus strand of MDKH01096114.1, from coordinate 6,472 downwards.
TTTAAGGGTAACGACGTCAGATTCTTTGAGAGAGGGGTGAGGTCGCTGGAGAGGTCTTTTTTTGGTTACTGTTTTTTTCGTGTGTTTGTAAGGGAGACGGCTGGAGGGGTGCTCAGGCGGTGGCTGGTGGTGTTGGGAGGATTACTGGCCGGCGAGGGGATTCCGGCGGAAGGGAGCTGGAGGCCCGACGACTCTTTTTTTTTGTTTTTTCGTGTGTCCTCTCTAAGGGTGTCAGGTGTGTGTTATTGAAGAATGAGTGTAGGTTTTAGGGTTTGGTTAGTGGGTATTGGGCTAAGGGGAATGGGCTTTTGAAATTGGGCAAAAGACCAAAAATGGACTTTACAACCCAAAAACTCACTCTTCCTTTTAAAAATGATACAAAATTTATAATTCTAAAAATATTAATTAAAATTTAATTAATTAAATATTAAAATAAACTCATTGTTTTAATTTTTGTACTTAAAATAAAGTAAAAGAGTTAAAACTAGCTAAAAATGACGATACTAGGGCTAAACTAAATATTAAACGCTAAAATGTATAAAATCTCTGGGAGGGTCAAAAATTACACGTCTACAGCTGCCCCTCTTTGACTGGAAACACGAATAGTTTTCAGACAAAGAACGACTAGACGGGTTTTTTGACCTGACCCTTATTTAGAAAGACCTAAAACTTAAAGAAATGAGAATGTGACCGAGCCCTAGTATCTGAGCTGCCTACATATCCTTGGCTATAAAGGAATCAAGCCACGTGTAGTTCAGAGGTAGGAAGAGTGATGGAGTATACCGAGGTGAAAAGTTGATCGAGGTTCTGGTATGCGGCCCTGTTATTACATCAAAATAAAAAATAAAAAAGACTAACTAAACTTGTCAACTATGAGTTACAAGATTCCTATCTAGAAGTCTTCTGAAGCTTGATCTTGAGTCTTGAATGGTCTTAATGCAGACTTTATATTTGAACCTTGGCGCTTGCTAGTTGCAGGTGCTGATCTATTCTTCCACGGCTTCGACGAAGCACGACGGGACATGCAAAGCTTGTGACTCAGTCATGTCTTGAGCAATCCATATCTTGTCTCCGCTTCTACACTTGGATACTTCATTTTTTGTTTTTCTTCTTTTATTCTAGATTGAGACTACTTCTGTTGGTTATCTCGTATTGTCGAATCGCATTCTTGGGCGAGCTTCTGTTGTTGCTAACGCGAATTGAATTCTGAAATAGGTTCCCGTGTTTTCCAGGTAGGTGCCTGATTGCCAGGACTTGGACTGCATTCCCTTTTTCTCCATGTGGGCGCCTGATTGCCAGAAATTAAATGTATTCCCTTGTTCTCCATGTGGGCACCTGATTGCCAAAAACTTGAATGTATTCCCTTGTTCTCTTGGTGGGCGCCTGATTGCCAAAACTTGAACAATATTCCCTTATTCTTCAGGTAGGCGCCTGATTGCAAAAAACTTGAACTGTATTCCCTTGTTCTCCAGGTAGGCGCCTGATTGCCAAAACTTGAACTGTATTCCCTTGTTCTCCAAGTGGGCGCCTGATTGCCAAAACTTGAAACTGCATTCCCTTGTTCTCCAGGTGGGCGCCTGATTGCCAAACCTCGAACAATATTCCCTTGTTCTCCAAGTGGGCGCCTGATTGCCAAAACTTGAAACTGCATTCCCTTGTTCTCCAGGTGGGCGCCTGATTGCCAAACCTCGAACAATATTCCCTTGTTCTCCAAGTGGGCGCCTGATTGCCAAAACTTGAAACTGCATTCCCTTGTTCTCCAGGTGGGCGCCTGATTGCCAAACCTCGAACAATATTCCCTTGTTCTCCAAGTGGGCGCCTGACTGCCAAAACTTGAACTATTTTCCCTTGTTCTCCAGGTGGGTGCCTGATTGCCAAAACTAGAACTGTATTCCCTTGTTGTCCAGTGGGCGCCTGATTGCCAAAACTTTAACTGTATTCCCTTATTCTCCAGGTGGGCGCCTGATTGCCAATAGCTTGAACTGTATTCCCTTGTTCTCCAGGTGGGCTCCTGGTTAACAAAAACTTGATTTGTATTCCTTTGTTCTCAAGGTGGGCGCCTGATTTCCAAAACTCGAACGGTATTCTCTTTTTCTCCAGGTGGGCGCCTGATTGCAAAAAACTTGAAATGTATTCCTTTGTTCTCCAGGTGGGCGCCTGATTACCAAAAACTTGAACTGTATTCCCTCGTATTCCAGGTGCGCGCCTGATTGCCAAAACTTGAACTGTATTCCCTTGTTCTTCAGGTGGGTGTCTGATTGAAAAAAACTTGAACTGCATTCCCTTGTTCTCCAGGTGGGCGCCGGATTGCCAAAACTCGAACTGTATTCCCTTGTTCTCTCGGTGGGCGCCTGATTGCTAAAAACTTGAACTGCATTCTCTTGTTCTCCAGGTGGGCGCCTGATTGCCAAAAACTTGAATTGTATTCCCTTGTTCTCCAGGTGGGCACCTGATTTCCAAAACTCGAATTGTATTCCCTTGTTCTCCAGGTAGATGCTTGATTGCCAAAAACTTGAAATGTATTCCCTTGTTCTCCAGATGGGCGCCTTATTGCAAAAAACTTGAACTGTATTCCCTTGTTCTCTAGGTGGGTGCCTGATTGCCAAAACTTGAACTGTATTCCCTTGTTCTTCAGGTGGGCGCCTGATTGCCAAAAACTTGAAATGTATTCCCTTGTTCTCCAGATGGGCGCCTTATTGCAAAAAACTTGAACTGTATTCCCTTGTTCTTCAGGTGGGCGCCTGATTGCCAAAAACTTGAACTGCATTCCCTTGTTCTCCAGGTGGGCGCCAGATTGCCAAAACTCGAACTATATTTCCTTGTTCTCTATGTGGGCGCCAGTTTGCCAAAACTTCCACTGCATTATCTTGTTCTCCAGGTGGGCGCTTGATTGCCAAAATTTGGATGGTATTCCCTTGTTCTCCAGGTGGGAGCGTGATTGCCAAAGCTTTAACTGTATTCCCTTGTTCTCTAGGTGGGCGCCTGATTGCCAAAATTCAAACTGTATTCCCTTGTTCTCCAAGTGGGCGCCTGATTGCCAAAACTTTAACTGTATTCCCTTGTTCTCTAGGTGGGCGCCTGTTTCCAAAACATGGATTGTATTCCCTTGTTCTCCAGGTGGGCGCCTGATTGCCAAACCTTGAACAATATTCCCTTGTTCTCCAAGTGGGCGCCTGATTGCCAAAACTTTAACTGTATTCCCTTGTTCTCTAGGTGGGCGCCTGTTTCCAAAACATGGATTGTATTCCCTTGTTCTCCAGGTGGGCGCCTGATTGCCAAAACTTGAACTGCTTTCCCTTGTTCCCCAAGTGGGCGCCTGATTGCCAAAACTCGAACTATTTTCCCTTGTTCTCCAGGTGGGCGCCTTATTGACAAAACTTGAACTGTATTCCCTTGTTCTCCCGGTGGGGGCATTATTGTCAAAACTCGAACTGTATTCCCTTGTTCTCCAGGTGGGCGCCTGATTGCCAAAACTTGGATTGTATTCCCTTGTTCTCCAGGTGGGCGCCTGATTGCCAAAACTTGAACTGTATTCCCTTGTTCTCAAGGTGGGCGCCTGATTGCCAAAAGCGTTAACTGTATTTCCTTGTTCTCCAGGTGGGCGTCTGATTGCCAAAACTTTAACTGTATTCCCTTGTTCTACAAGTGGGCGCCTGATTGCAAAAACTTGGATTATATTCCCTTGTTCTCCAGGTGGGCTCCTGATTGCCAAAACTCGAACCGTATTCCCTTGTTCTCAAGGTGGGTGCCTGATTTCAAAAACTTTAACTGTATTCCCTTGTTCTCTAGGTGAGTGCCTGATTGCCAAAACATGGATTGTATTCTCTTGTTCTCCAGGTGGGCGCCTGATTGCCAAAACATTAACTGTATTCTCTTGTTCTCCAGGTGGGCGCCTGATTGCCAAAACTCAAACTGTATTCCCTTGTTCTAAAGGTGGGTGCCTTATTGCAAAAACTTTAATTGTATTCCCTTGTTCTCCAGGTGGGCGCCTGATTGCCAAAATTTGGATTGTATTCCCTTGTTCTCCAGGTGGGCGCCTGATTGCCAAAACTAGAACTATATTCTCTTGTTCTCCATGTGGGCGCCTGATTGCAAAAGCTTTAACTGTATTCCCTTGTTCTCCAGGTGGGCGCCTGATTTCCAAAACTTGGATTGTATTCCTTTGTTCTCCAGGTGGGCGCCTGATTGCAAAAACTCAAATTGTATTCCCTTGTTCTCCAAGTGGGTGCCTGATTGCCAAAAATTTAACCGTATTCCCTTGTTCTCTAGGTGGGCGCCTATTGCCAAAACATGGATTTTATTCCCTTGTTCTCCAAGTGGGTGCCTGATTGCCAAAGCTCAAATTGTTTTCCCTTGTTCTCCAGGTGGGCGCCTGTTGTCAAAACATGGATTGTATTCCCTTGTTCTCCAGGTTGGCGCCTGATTGCAAAAACTTGAACTGCATTCCCTTTTTCTCAAGGTGGGAGCCTGATTGCCAAAACTCGAACTGCGCCCACCTTGTTCTCCAGGTGGGCGTCTTATTACCAAAACTTGAACTGTATTCCCTTTTTCTCCAAGTGGGCGCATGATTTCCAAAACTCGAATTGTATTCCCTTGTTCTCCAGGTGGGCGCCTGATTGCCAAAACATGGATTGTATTCCCTTGTTCTCCAGGTGGGCGCCTGATTGGAAAAACTAGGACTGCATTCCCTTGTTCTCAAGGTGGGCGCCTGATTGCCAAAACTTTCACTGTATTCCCTTGTTCTCCAGGTGGGTGCCTGATTGCCAAAACTTGAACTGTATTCCCTTTTTCTCCAAGTGGGCGCCTGATTGCCAAAACTTGGATTGTATTCCCTTATTCTCCAGGTGGGCGCCTGATTGCCAAAACTCGAACTTTATTCCCTTGTTCTCAAGGTGGGTGCTTGATTGCCAAAAATTTAACTGTATTCCCTTGTTCTCCAGGTGGGTGTCTGATTTCCAAAACATGGATTGTATTCCCTTGTTCTCCAGGTGGGCGCCTGATCGCCAAAACTTTAACTGTATTCTCTTGTTCTCGAGGTGGGCGCCTGATTGCCAAAACTCAAACTTTATTCCCTTGTTCTCCAAGTGGGCATTTTATTTCCAAAACGTTAGTTGTATTCTCTTGTTCTCGACATGGGCGCCTGATTGCCAAAACTTGGATTGTATTTCCTTGTTCTCCAGGTGGGCGCCTGATTGCCAAAACTCAAACTTTATTCCCTTGTTCTCCAAGTGGGCATTTTATTGCCAAAACGTTTGTTGTATTCCCTTGTTCTCCAGGTGGGTGCTTGTTGTAAAAACTTGGATTGTATTCCCTTGTTCTCTAGGTGGGCGCCTGATTGCCAAAACTTGAACTGTATTCCCTTGTTCTCTTGGTGGGCGCCTGATTGCCAAAACTCGAACTGTATTCCCTTGTTCTCCACGTGGGCGCCTTATTGCAAAAAAAATAACTATATTTCCTTGTTCTCCAGGTGGGCGCATGATATCCCAAACTCGAACTGTATTCCCTTGGTTTCCAGGTGGGAGCCTTATTACCATAACTTGAACTGTATTCCGTTGTTCTCCAGGTGGGCGCCTGATTGCCAAAAACTTGAACTACATTCCCTTGTTCTCCAGGTGGGCGCCTGATTGCCAAAACTCGAATTGTATTCCCTTGTTCTCCAGGTGGGCGCCTGATTGCCAAAACATTAACTGTATTCTCTTGTTCTCCAGGTGGGCGCCTGATTTCCAAAATTGGATTGTATTCCCTTGTTCTCCAGGTGGGCGCCTGATAGCCAAAACTCAAACTATATTCCCTTGTTCTCCAAGTGTGCGCCTGATTGCAAAAACTTTAATTGTATTCCCTTGTTCTTTTGGCGGGCGCCTGATTGCAAAAATTTGAATTGTTATCCCTTGTCCTCCAGGTGGGCGCCTTATTGCCAAAACTCGAACTGTATTCCCTTGTTCTCCAGGTGGGCGCCTGATTGCAAAAACTCAAACTGTATTCCCTTGTTCTCCAAGTGGGCACCTGATTGCCAGAACTATAACTGTATTCCCTTGTTCTCTAGGTGGGCGCATGTTGCCAAAACATGGATTGTATTCCCTTGTTCTCCAGGTGGGCGCCTGATTGCAAAAACTTGAACTGGATTCCCTTTTTTCTCCAGGTGGGAGCTTGATTGCCAAAACTCAAATTGTATTCCCTTGTTCTCCAGGTGGGCGCCTTATTGCCAAAACTTGAACTTTATTCCCTTTTTCTCCAAGTGGGCGCATGATTGCCAAAACTCGAATTGTATTCCCTTGTTCTCCAGGTGGGCGCCTGATTGCCAAAAAATTAACTGTATTCCCTTGTTCTCCAGGTCAGCGCCTGATTGCCAAAAGCTTTAACAGTATTCCCTTGTTCTTTAGGTGGGCGCCTGATTGCCAAAACTTTAATCGTATTCCCTTGTTCTCCAGGTGGGCGCCTGATTGCCAAAACATGGATTGTATTCCCTTGTTCT
>ML294937.1:60940-81959 GCA_005239495.1 Nicotiana undulata | reverse complement strand
AGTCATTGACCAAATTAAATCAACGGCCCAGATCAGTGTTACCATAATTAAACCTAGACTAACACCCCCGACCCCCTCATTTCACTCGTCTCTCATCTCTATACTCTCTCTCTCTCTAGCTCTTTGACTCTCTAGAGACTTCCAGTCTCTTCCCCTGATCCAATGAGCCCATTCGTCTTCTCCGGCGACCTCTCCACCGGAGGCCATGGAGTACTCATCCTCAGACCTCCTATGGTCCTTTACAGCGGTGTTTGCTATCTCTAAGGCCTTCAAGAGACTTGGGTTAACTCTCCTACCCCCCTGGGCCTGTGCTCACCATTCTCCGGCCACCTCCAGCCGTTCGAGTAAGATCTATGACCTTTGGGGCTTAAACCAGTAACATTTTGAGATTTTCTTATCTTTCTGGGTTCTCTTTGAAACCCTAAGCTCTCTGATTTTCTCTAATGTGACTCTTTGTGTTCAAAACTAGGGTTTCATGACCCCTTTTCTGAAACAATTTTCCTATGATTTTTTTAGTGTCATTCTATGATTCCTACTGTGTTTTAGCGATTTATTTAAGTTTCTCTCTCTTGGCTAAGTTGTTGTGTTGAAACTCCTAATTTCTAGTCCTAAACCCTATGTCCCTGATTTTGTCTGTGATAATATTGTTTGCATATGTGTCTGTGTTTCATGAGCTTTGTGATTCGCTGATGTTTTACCCTATGTTATTCATCTATGTCTTTGATTTCTCCTGCTTTCCCATTTATCTTACTGTTTACCCTATAAGTTCATAAGAATCCCTAATCTCATATGTCTTCACTACTAGGGTTTTCTGACTTCTTGCTTATCATCTGCTAATTTCCTTTAATTGATGTTATTCCTATTCGAATCCCTGATTCCCAGGGATTAGTGTCCTTCACTGATCTCCTATGGTAATACATTACTGATCTTAACCTAAATTATTTCCTTGCCTTATTTTGTTGAATATGCTATCACACGGATTCTTATGTTGTTTCCTTAATTGGAGCAGTGCTGAACTTAGTCTTGATTGTTTTAAACTATTCCTATATATGCTAAAGTTATTCCCTTGTGTGGTATTTTCCTTTGATCAGTGTTGATTGCCCATAGTTAGGACCTCACTCGAGGGTCCCCTTGCTGATTTCCCAATTTTAAATTATCCCCTGCTTCATTCTCGTACCGAATATTGCTGTTAAATTAGTACACATATAATTTCCTTAAATAAGATTCTGAACCTGGTCTTACTTATGTGCCATATACTGCCCTATGCTTGTGCCATCAATTTATATGACTTCCTTTCCTTATATATGTTTGTATCCGTTTGAATATTGACTCCTTAATTAAAGGGAGTAATGATATTAATGTGATTATAATTGATGTGCACTTCCATAATTTGCTGAACTGTTATTTGTTACCTTATTTTCCACCTATCTTTCAAACTATATATACACACTACTCTTTCATTAAGCAGACACACAAACATATACATTGTTCAAACTCTCTCTTACTCACACACACACTTCTTCTCTTGATTGCTTGTTTGCTACTAGTCGGCTAAAAGCCAAGACTAGTTAACATACTTGCTTACTCTTCATTCTATACCTGCTATCCTTCCACTGGTATATCTCCAATTCATGTTTAAGCTTTAAAATAATATGTTTCTTTGGATATTTCAATTTATACTATTCTGAATCTGCTTCTGCTTATGGTTCTGCTGTCCTATTTGCAACTAGTTGGTATACTCCGTTGTTTCTAGTTCTCAGTACCTTTCTCTTTAGCCTCAGCATATGCACGACCTATTGCATGTTTCAATGTAATTTTGCTTATGTCTTCTGTGATCCCTAGTATACTACAGTTGCACTATGTGTTACCTAGTCTCCATGTAATCTTGAACACATGACCTTTTTCTGAACCTATGTGTAATTATGTGTATTGCATGCTACCATCTCCCTAGTACTCCCTCAATTTTATTTTGTTTAAGCCCTTGGCATGAACCTTTTTGTGGCGAACTATGTCTGTTTGAGCTTTGTACAGGCTGTGATACTCTGGTATCCTAACCTGTTTTCTATAAATCCCCATTCCCTGTTCCCTTGTCTATATTGTCTCTATGCACTATGTGCTATTTAATGTTGGTTGGTTGATTCTGAAACTGTTTTCCTAAACTACTCACTTACTATCTTGCAAACTATTTCAAATAAACTATTCTTTAGAAAGGTTCTTTTAACTCAACTCTTCTCCAAATCATCTCTTGCACTACACTTTATTCTTAGACCATAGGCTCTGCCCCCTCCGTGTGAGCACTGCTTTGGGACCCCTGAGCTCCCTCTGAACTCTGACACACTGAGGCTAGCATTTCCACACTACACATGTCCAATTATGGGTTACTAAATCTGGGTGTGAGCATTGCCCGGGAGCCCTTGAGGTGCTTAGGGAACTTTGACACACCCGGATTATGAAAGGCTATGAAGTACCATATGGCATGAGGTTTGGAACACTTGGGCCTATCTGTAGGCCCCCTATAGAATAGCTTCTTATTTTCCATTTCAGTTATGTAATTTGTTCATTGGCCTGTAATAAGTTGTCAACAACTCTTGGGGATGGATAGTAAAAAGGGAAAAAGGGATAACTATTCATGCCATAGATATAGATGGGTAGAATCCATGCCTTTAGGTTTACATTCCTTACGTGTGCATTAGAAATCATGCTTTTAGGATTTATGAACCTGTTTTCAGCACTGTTATGCCACTGCCTGTTCAGTAATAACAATAAAATGCTGCCATGTGATTATGTTCATGCATTCTAAATCTGAATCCCGTCTCAAACGAGTATTAACAAATCTGTACTTTACCATGTTTCACCTAGAAATCATGTCTTAGGTGAATAATTAATGAACTTGTCACTTTTGCATACCATGTCAAGCATGCACTAGATACCATGTCCTTAAGGCTGTCATGTCTACTGCTTTAACGTAAATCATGCCTCTAATTTATGCTCATGCCTATCACTTAGAACTCCTGCTCTTAGGATAATGAAATCAACATAAAATTGTTACTCCTGCGCATTCAAAATCAGGTCTTAATCATCCTGCATTTATATATGCATATTAGATACCATGCTCTAGGGTTTCGTTTGCATTTGATCAGCTTCTCTTAAGTTTAAACTGCTGATTTATAAAAGATATAAAAACAGTCTTACATTACGTTCATCATGTCCGCTTATAATAGAAATTGGTAATTGACTTTGCATTCTCAGATTTACATCACCTAGAACAACATGTTTAGGTAACAATCTACAACAATTTCTCTAATAATTCTGATACATTGTCCCCCGCCTAGGCAAGCCTTAGGGGATTAAGTTTCTAAAACTGGAAGTCTGTCTCTCTTGTGTGTACTTCTTAATGCTAACAAGTTCTTTTAAGCAGTAGGCAAACTGATTAGGAATTTCAAGCAATAACAAAACTGCCTGATTATCTTTTGAATTCACTTAGACATCATGTCTTAGGAGCTCAATTAATACTGCACTTATATGTGTTTGAGTCATGCTAATTATGTGCATAATCTGCGGAGGTAAACTCGAGCCTCTTATATGCTCCTATGTGTTTCCCATTTACTGCAGTCCTATATGTTCTTTATTTGTCGCTTTAGAATTTTACCTTTAAACCTGAGGGTCTGCCTAGTACCTCCCTTTAGGATAGTAGTCCTAACCTCCTCCGGGACTGATAGGATGGGACGGGTAATAGCACGCAATAGATTTCGTGACCAACACACGCTTTAATTACCTTCACGAGGTGGGAAAGGGTAGAATATGTATATGATGACCGATGCGCTAATACCACGTGTAGCCCCTCTCTGAGGAGTGTCATATCGGGTATTGCATTGATGTGATCCATATTATTTCAAACCTAGGACATCCCTTCCTTTAAATGTTAGATTATAACTCCTTTTCAAAACTTAGTCGTTTTATAATTGTTTTCCAAACACTTGCTTTCTTAATACTTAAAATCCCCTCTTACTTGAGCCCTTACTTGTTATTTGTTTAACTATGCAAATTCACGAAAACCATTTGGCCGGGAACCACACTTGTGGATCCTGAGGGGTGCCTAACACCTTCCCCTTGGGATAATTTCAAGCCCTTACCCTATCTCTGGTTAGAAACGTAATTGTAAATGAACCCCCTAGGTGCCCTAACGCACCGTTAAAATCGTTAGGTGGCGACTATCAAAAATGCAAACCCCCTTTCCCAAAAAGAAAGAGTTGCCTCAACCCAAATGTCCTGAACCCGATCTCCGCGAGGAAAGAGGGGGGCGTGACAGCATGGCGACTCTGCTGGGGAAGTAGGCTTTTACCATTGCAAATTGTTTCGTGAATTTGTTCCTTTATTTGTTTAAATACTTTCACCCTTTCCTCTTCCCTGCTACGTGTAATTAATTGTTTATTCCTTTCAAGTATTTATTTCACAAAATGAAACTGACATGTCTCCTTGTTTTCCTTTGTAACCGCTTTAAATCATAACTATTGTATTTACCGCTTTTCCTTAATGTGCAAATACATGACAATTTATTTTAATGCTTATTATTGCATAATCGTGCTCAACATTCATACTCCACTCGTGCCAAAAAAAATACTATAGCAACACTTGATGAGTGATTGCGCTCTTCCTATATTATTACCCCCTAAATTTTGAAAGGCTTATTTGCGGTTAAACTAGTCGATCAGCGGTGCAGTCGACGATTCCGTGCCTTTCCCCCTTGAGTTGTCCGCTCAAGGGTACCAGTCTAAAACCCCATAGAAACCTTACTCTATTGTATTGATTGCATGCATCATGGTCAAACCTAGTCAAGCTAAAGTGTCGTCCGCACGATAGCTTTTAAGACAGCCTTATCCAAAAGTCCACCGGGTTTCCCTAAACCCAAACGGACATCATCACATTTTGTGCATTTATTTGGAGAACTAAATGCTTCCTGCTAATTATTGATATTAAATAGTCGAGTCCGGTGGGGGTAAGGGCCTAACCTTAGTTGTTTTGCAGAAATATGAGGCAAAAAGTACCCAGATTTGGCATGGTCTCCAACATCCACCCAAGACTGCTGAGTTGGTGGGAAGACCTACATTCTAGCGACAAATCTATCATTAAAAAACACTTGGGAAACCTACCATCCCTCCTAGAAATTCATCCTAACAAAATGGTAATAGAGGCTGCTACCTTATTCTGGGATTGCGAAAGGTCCGTGTTCCGCTTTGGGGACATTGAAATGACGCCTTTGCTGGAGGAAATATGAGGACTGGCTGACCTAGTGTGGAAAACCCCGGGGTTGCTGATACCTGAGAATCGCACATGCAAAGGTTTCCTTAAGATGATAGGTCTGAAGAAGAATGCAAAACTAGTATGGTTGAAGGAGTCGTACATTCCTTTTGACTATCTGTACGAGAGTTACGACCACAAAAAAACATACCGTACCTATCATGACGAATTTTCTATCACCTCCCTGGGACACATCCATCGCCGAGTGTTCGTCTTCATGGTTTGCTTCTTGGGTTTGATCGTGTTTCCAATGAATAAAGAGATAATCCATACCAGACTGGCCATGGTGACTAAGACCTTAATGGAAAGTTTAGATGGGCAAAACTTCAGCATTGTGCCCATGATCATTGCAGACATATATCGGGCCTTCGAAATGTGTGAACGAGGAGCAAAAAATTTTGAAGGTTGCAATTTATTACTTCAACTCCGGCTCGTGGAACATCTCCAAAGAGGCGAATACCAACAAGACATTCATCGAAGGATATGGGATGAACACATCGCTTTCCATTACCCAAAGCTAATGAATCACATCCCCCGACATGTTCGCTCAACCTGAGAATGCCGAAGGATGGGTTGAGCTCGTTGATAATCTGACGGAAGAACAGGTTCAATGGATGTTTGAGTGGTTTTCGACAGATGAGTTCATCATCCGATCCCGAGATGCACCGTTTCTAATACATATTGGTTTAAAGGGGACATACACTTATGTCCCTCTTTGAGTTATGAGGCAAGAAGGAAGGAAGCAAGTCATACCCAGGGTCGACAAAATGAACCATCTTCGAGCAGACTTTAAAAATGATGACAGTCCTCACAAGCTCAACACCTATGGCACCGAAAGATTATACTGGAGAAAGACACCATCGAGCCAGACAAGTATCGTGCCGGTTGTACCCCTTTCTATCTTGGTTGGTTAGAAGAGGATCTGAGTGGTCAGAGCAAGCCAGGGTACATCCAAGGCCACAGGGTTATAGATGAAAGAGCTGAAGCATAAGTCAAGGTCAACCAGCTGCGCAAAATGATCCGCGAATGTGAGGATGATCACCACAAAATACATGAGTCTAACAAGAAGCTAATAGAGGAGTGGAAAGACATGGTCGTCAACACTAACAAGAGGTTAGGATACTTAGAACGAGGTATAGTCGAGCTGGAGGAGAAATTCATCAAAAAGGTCGAAGACTGCCAAAGAGCTGAAGGAACTGAATCAGGACATTTCGCCAGAGCATACCTGTTGCCGGGACTTCGTGAGCTAGGAAAGCTGTTCGAGGGAAGCACGAATGTCAAATCTGGGGAAGGCCCTTATGGGACCAAATAGATATGAATGTCTTTATTTTTCTGTCAATGTAATGAGGCCAATGGCAATTAGTGACTTTTATTTTTCATTTATTTAGTGTCGTTTTGGGAATAAAATGAGGCATTTAGCATCTTAAGTTCTCCAAGTCAACTTGTCGCTAGGCCTACCTCGGGCATAAAGAGGTTCCCAAATTAGGACACGCTTTACATTCCCGCGCTATGTGTTTAAATACTGCAGTATCTTTCATAATCCTCACTGACTCGTTACCTTTTGTTTTATTTTTTATTTTCTTTATTGTTCCCCTCCCCAAAGGTTAGTTCGTGCACTCTGGCATCATTAGCTTATCTCACAAGATCCAAGGGCCATCCACCTACTCCTCCTTCTAGTCCTCCTAAAGGAAAGAACAAAGGCAAGAGTAAGATGGAAGAATCTAGCGGCATCAGGAAGGAGAATGTGGTTGAACGGCTAGAGGCCACTGACGGCTGAGGTATTCAGGTCCTAAATCTTGCTAACCTGTCCTTTTCCCTAAAACTCCCAGACGTTAATGTCCCAAACACTCAAAACCATACATCTCCACAAAATATCCCAAGACAACAGAATCATCCCGCACTTCACCATCACGCCACTCCGCCAAAGAACCAAACTCTCCCAACACAATGCAATACTTGCAACATAACACTCCATTACTTGTCCCAGAATCGCAAAACCCCACAAAGGACCACTTCCACAATCCCATCTATCTGGAAACCATGACCCATTCCACTCCACCTATCCCATAGCCATACGAGTATGATGAAAAGGACCTGCTTATCAAGAACCTGGCTGAGAAACTAAGGAAGATGACCAGCCGAGTTCAGGGTGTTAAAGGAACTAACGGAATCGAAGGGTTGAATTATGAAGACCTCTGTATACAACCTGATGTCGAACTGCCCGAGGGGTACAAACCTCTGAAGTTCGAAATGTTTGACGGTACTGGTGATTTGAGGGTCCATCTAAGGACCTATTGTGACAAGCTGGTTGGCGTGGGAAAGAACGAAAGGATCCAGATGAAGCTGTTCATGAGGACTTTGAAAGGAGATGCACTGTCTTGGTACATTAGCCAAGACCCCAAGAAATGGTCAAACTGGATAGGTATGGCGTCTGACTTTATGGACAGATTTAGATTCAACACAGAGAACGCACCATACGTGTTCTATATCCAGAATTTGAAGAAGAAACCCACAGAGACCTTTCGTGAGTATGCCACTCGCTAGAGGTTCGAAGCTACGAAAGTCAGACCTACTTTAGAAGAGGAGCAGATGAACAAGTTCTTTGTCCGGGCCCAGGACCCGCAGTATTATGAACGACTGATGATGATTGAGAATCACAAATTCTCCGACATTATCAAATTAGGAGAGAGAATCGAAGAAGGTATTAAGAGCGGTATGGTCATAATTTTGAAGCCTTGCAAGCTACAGACAAGGCTTAACAACCAGGTGGTGTGTCTAAGAAAAGAGACTGTAACGACCCGGTCTGTCGTTACGTGGAACCACCATTATAATTACCGCTATTGCCTTGTCATAGCTTGGTTTAACTGTCATTGATGTGTTAGAGTTGGTAGGCTTGAAATCAGAATAATTGTAGTGAGAGTTTAGTCATTCAGTCTTTAAAAATAGCCTTAAAGTTGGAAAAGTCAACTGAGAGTTGACTTATTGGTAAACGACCTTGGAATGCGGATTTTTTTCGCTCGGATAGCTTCGTTACGTGATTTGGGGCTTAGGAGTGTGTTCGGAATATTTTTGTGATGCCCGGTGTAGAATTAGGCTTGAATTGGCGAAAATTAGTTTTTGGCGACTTCCGGTCGGCAGTGGAAAATAGGCTATCGGGGTCGGAATGGAATTCCGATAGTTGGAAAAGGTTCGTAATGTCATTTGATATGTCTGCAAAATTTCAGGTCAATCGGAGTTGGTTTGGATAGTTTCGGTATCGTTGGTGGATTTTAGAATTTTGAAAGTTCTTAGGCTTGAATCCGATGTGATTTTGGTGTTTTGATGTTATTTTTAGTGTTTTGAGAGTGAAACTAAGTTCGAATGATCATATGGGATGTGTTGGTAAATTTGGTTGGGGTCCCGAGGGGCTCGGGATTGATTTTGGGTGATTAACGGACTCATTTGGACTTGAATAAATTGCTGGTTTTCTGTTTTTGCACAGCAGCAATTCCTTCACTGCGATCGCGGAGAGTTGATTTGGGGAAAGCACATTTTGTGCTGTGCGATCGCGAACACTGGCTTGCGATCGCGGAGAAGGGGAGAGGGGTCCGGTGCGATCGCGTGTGCCTGGGTGCGACCGCACAAGGACCTGAGCGCGTGAGAGAGGGGGATAGCAGTGCACTGTGCGACCGCGTGCACAGTGCTGCGATCACGAAGCTTAAGAGGGGGCTGGTCAGTGCGATCGTGGGCTGGTGACCGCGATCGCGTAGGGTAAAAATCTGGGCAGTATAAAAATAAACCCTCCGCGACCATTAACCCTTTTTACACCATTTTTGAACGGGAAGAAGCTTTTGAGAC
This sequence comes from Nicotiana undulata, assembly GCA_005239495.1. Lineage (NCBI taxonomy): Eukaryota > Viridiplantae > Streptophyta > Magnoliopsida > Solanales > Solanaceae > Nicotiana > Nicotiana undulata. The sequence continues at coordinate 72,824 of ML294937.1, read as the reverse complement.
GATTTTGAAGAGGGAAAATTAGTGTTCATCATAGAGGTAAGTATTTTTGATCTTAAAACTTGATTATGGGTGATTAAGGAACATAATCTCAGTGTTTAATTCATGAAAATTAGTAGAGAAAGGTGGGTTTAGGGCTTGAGATTATGAGACTTTTAGGGGTCGATTTGAGGGGACAAACGAACTCCGATTTTAGCATTCTTTATATGTACAAACTCGTGAGATGACGAAGAACATTTTTGGCTAATTTGAGTTAAGTAATGTCTTTAAATCCTGTCCTGAGGGTATGAAACCCTGGACTCTGCACCCTTTCATGGTTTTTGGAATGCAAAGGTGGGAACTTTGGAAATATATTCCCTATTTAGGCAGCTATTGAGTTGCGAAAATGATTTTTGAGCCTATGCTTAATAGTATTGATATATTTTGACATGATTTGGGTTGTAAGCCATGTTTGGGGCCTAGTGCCGATTTGTTTACCCCTTGGGGGCTGATTTTTTACTATTTTCCTCACTTGATATGTTATGATTTTTACTCAGTCTTTTCTTGATAAATTGTTCGACACTCAGAGTATTTTGATACTATTTATTGAAAATGAAACACTATTTTTGGGTCAAGAACCCGGTATATTTATGGCCTGAAGGGCATGTTGAGAGTGTCTGACTGAGTTAGGCTGCGGGCCAATATTTTGAGGATGATATGATATGAGTGAGGCTGCGGGCCTATATTGTGTGTGATTTTTGCCATGCTGTGGCTTATTATAGCGCTTGGGCGGTAGGATCCCCTTCGGAGTCTGTACACACCCCTAGTGAGCGCAAGTACCTAATGAGTTATGTTTCCCCCGGGGCTGATACCGAGTGATTGTGAGGTTGCCTGATGGGCTAATATTGGGTGACTATGAGGTTGCCTGATTGGCTGATACTAAGTGACTGTGAGGTTGCCTTATGGGATAATATGGAGTGACTGTGAGGTTGCCTGATGGGCTAATACTGAGATTGTTATGAGAAATAATTTTTGGCCCGAGGGGTAGATTTATGATAAATTTTACTGAGTTTTTTTTACTACGATTCACTTCGTTTTTCAAACTGATTTTTACTGAGGGTTTCACTGATATATATTGATATTATACTTGTTTTCAAAGGATTTATGGAAACTAGTTTTCGAACTTATGTATTTGATGAGTACTTTATAATGACTTGGTGTTTTACTGGTTTTGTGAATTGGTATATCTGCGCTGTGTGTTTTATATTTCTCGTATTGTGATTTATTTTCATTACTACTGAGTTGGCGTACTCATCATTACTCCATGCACCTCTGTGTGCAGATCCAGGTATTGATTCGGAGTAGTAGTCGTCCGAGTTCGTTATCAGCAGCTCACGGGATTCCGAGGTAGCTGTCCAACGTCCACAACTTCTCCATTTCTCTTCCTTATTTAGTTTTAGCATTGCATTCCTAGACTTATTTAAAACAATTAGCAGAGTTAGTTTTATTTCGTAGATGCTCGTGACCATGTTGACTCCAGTTTTGGGAGGTTTTGTTTATAGTTGTTTAGAATATTATTGGGATGCTAAGACTTAATGAAATTTATTTATTGCTATGTTTGCTGTTACTATTGAATTGTGAATTATTATAATCGAACGAATGGGTAGTTATGTGATGGTTGGCTAGCCTAGTTCCACGATGGGCGCCATCACGACCTGTTAGGATTTGGGGTCGTGACAGAGACGTGGGAGCTGTAATGGTTGCACAAAGAGCCAAATCCGCACTCAAATACCAAATCTATCAAGCACCCCCGTTCACATACCAGCCAACCCCGAATTACCAAGCTCCACCGCCTTCTTACCAAACTCCACCGCCTACCTACCAATCTCCACCGCCCACATATCAACATACTTCACCTAGATACTCACAACCCGCTCCTGTTTACAAACTTATAACTCCCAGCCATCCCATTACCAATCACCTCCTGCACACCAAAACTTCTCTAGACCTCATCCCAATTTTGTTCGCAGGCCTCCAAAACAGTACACCGCCATAGCTGAACCCATTGACCAGCTGTATGAGAAACTCAAAGTTGCCGGTTACGTTACCCCTATCCCTGTTGCCACCCCTGAGAACCCTTTTCAGTGGGTCAACCCGAACAAATCCTGTGCATACCATTCCGACATGAAGGGACACACCATCGACGAATGCCGCTCTTTAAAAGACAAGATACAGTCCCTAATTGATAACAAAATTATTGTGGCAAAGGAGCCCGCTCCGAACGTCTGCAACAACCCTATGCCAGACCATAAGGGTGGAGGTATTCATATGATTGAGATAGAAAATGATTGGGATCCCGAGGGGTCAATCAGGTTGATCGCAGAGGGCGATAATCCAAAGAAACCAGCAGTCACTCTCAACCTGATCATAGTCCAGATTCAACCATCTTGAGATGTTGAGGTAAATATGTCCATACCTCTTGAGTTTGAAGCAGCGCCACCCGTAAAGACACCAGTACCGATTGAAGTTGAGTTCGTATCTCCGACAAATGCACCTGTACCATTTGAGGTTGCAGTCTTGCCACCCATGGTACGTGTTCTATTTGATGTAAGGATAGCCGCACAAATTCCAGTGGAAATTTCAACCACGCCACCTTTATATACCGATGCTATCCCTTGGGACTATACAACCGAGGCAAGAAGGAAAGGCAAGGTCAAAACTGAGAAAGTTGTCGCATCACAGGGTATGAAGAGAACTGGTAGGGTCTACACCCCTGAGCACCTGGCCGAATCAAGAAAGCAGACTACCAACCGACCTCCCCTTATTGAAACATGTCCGGATGACCTTTGGAGGAAAGTACAGGCTAAGGAGTATTCGGTCATCGACCAGCTGAACAAGACGCCAGCACAAATATCCATCCTCTCTTTGTTGCAGAATTCTGAGACGCACTGAAGTGCTATGTTGAAGGGGTTGAGTGAAGCGTATGTACCAAACAACATCACTAGTGGGGAAATGGCCAACATGGTGGGCCAAGTGTTGGAAAGTCACAAAATCACCTTCCATGAAGACGAGTTACCACTTGAAGGATTGGGGAACAACAAAGCACTGCACATCACCATGCAATGCGAGGATTAATTCATCACAAGAATCTTGATCAACGGAGGATCCAGTCTTAACATTTGCCTGTTGATAACGCTCAAGAAATTGGGTAAAGGTCTGCATGAGATAAAGGATAGAGCAATCATTGTGAAAGCTTTCGATGGATTTCAAAGGTCCACTATTGGTGAGATAAGCCTATGCCTGCAAATGGGACCAACTTGGTTCGAGGTTGACTTCAAAGTGATAGATGTGCCAGCATCCTACAATCTGTTATTGGGACGCCCCTGGATTCATGCTGCTGGGGCCGTAGCATCAACACCACATCAGACAGTGAAGTTCGAGTGGAACCACCAAGAGGTGATTATTCATGGTGACGGTAGCAACCCTATTTACAATCGCCAGACTATGTTGTTGATCGGAGGAAGAAGAAAGCTGGGTGGAGAAACATATCACAACACTGAACGGGTCAATGCGATCGACAAGGACAAATGGTGGGATAACTGGAATGGGTACGAGCCTGGCAAAGGGCTCGGCAAGAATCTTCAAGGAATCTCCAAACCTATCAAGATCAAAATCCATGGCACCACTTTCGGTCTGGGATACGATTATACTTGGAAAGAGTACAACAACTAGTCGCCACCTTGGTGCGGTCCTTACTACCCACTGGAGCAGCCGATACCGCATCTGGACCAGACCTTCCAGCAAGCTGACGTTATTTATGGGTTAGACGACGAGGAAGCACTAGAAGCAATGAAGAATTTGTTTCTGGAAGACGATGATATGGATTGCTGTGTTATTCTCGAGGAGGAAGGGCAGGAAAGCCCTTCCATACAGGCTGTGAGCAGAGGGACATACCTCAAAAACTGGACTATCAGGACAACCAAAGCCCGACGAGCCTCAGGGTAGCAAGGCTACAACAAGCATTACTTACTGTTTTATTTACTAAAATGAGTTTTCCTTTCCGCATTTTTCAATTCCTACAATAAGATTCTCAATGTTCAAAACAATTATTCAATTTATCAAAGCATTTTCTAGTTTCTCTTATTTATTACTATTGTTTTTTCTCATTACTTTATCTATACAACATTACTATTACTTGTCTTGATGAACCGATGACTGTGACTTGCAATGAGACAACGCAACAAACGGATATCGATTTAGAGGAAGATGATATTCCTGACAAGATTGTCAAAGAAGTTGAAAACTTTGAGAGTAGACCTAAGTCCAACCTAGACGAGACTGAGGTTGTCAACTTGGTAAATTCTGAAAACGTCAAGGAAATACGGATCATCATTCATCTGTCACCGTCAGAAAAGAAAGAATACATAGAGTTTCTGAAGGAGTATGAGGACATATTCGCCTGGTCGTATGATGACATGACTGGTCTAAGTACATTTATTGTGGCTCACAAACTGCCAACCAATCCAATGTGTCCACCGGTAAAGCAAAAGCTCAAAAAGTTCAAACCTGGCACGAGTTTGAAAATAAAGGAAGAAGTTACCAAGCAGATCAATGCCAAGGTTCTCAGGGTAGTCGAGTAGCCAACATGGTTAGCCAACATTGTACCTGTGCCGAAGAAGGATGGAAAGGTTAGAGTCTGTGTCGACTACCGGGATTTCAACCAGGCCAGTCCGAAAGATGACTTCCCCTTGCCAAATATACACATCCAGATTTACAATTGCGCCAACCATGAACTACAATCATTCATGGATTGCTTCGCTGGTTATCATCCGATTTGGATGGATGAGGAAGATGCTGAGAAAACGGATTTCATTACGCAGTGGGGAGTATACTGTTATAAGATGATGTTGTTCGGCCTGAAGAATGCAGGGGCCACCTACATGAGGGTTATGACCACCATATTCCACGACATGATTCACAAGGAGATCGAGGTATATGTGGATGATGTTATTATCAAATCAAAGAGGGTTGCGGATCACATAGATGACTCGAGGATGTTTTTCAATAGGCTACAAAAATACAATCCGAAGTTGAAATCCCATCCTTAAGGATCATACAAGAAGCCGAGCTCAGCGATGCAGAATGGGTAAGAAGCCGTTATGAGCAACTAGCCCTCATAGACGGAAAGAAAATGAATGCAGTCTGTCATGGTCAATTATATCATAACAGAATGACCAGAGCCGTCAACAAGAAAGTCAAGCCGAGACAACTCACACCAGGGCAGCAAGTGTCACACCTTCATTTTCACTCCCGGATTAATGAAGGGGTAATAAGGGAGTTTTTCCACTTTAAGTGACATTATTCGAATTTGGGATTTTTATTAATTTCAGAGTCGCCACATGGATTTTTGACGATGCTCTGGGACACCATTTTGTTTTGAAAATCCCAAACCGAGGAATTTTGACTCTGTTTGATTTGTCTGCAACCAGAAATCCGAGTAAGGAATTTTGTTAACCCGGGAAAAGGAGTTAGGCATTCCCGAGTTCCGTGGTTCTAGCACGGTCACTTAACTATTATTATTTGGCCTAAATTATCTTATTGTTTACGTGTTTTAACCCATTGTGCATTTAGCCCTTTTTAAATTTTAGCCGCTTTTGACATTTATGGATTTATCTTGAAAACAAGTCACGAGGACGTGCACTTGTCTGCTTTTGGACATGTTACAAATCGCGCCACAAGAAATGCACCCGCAATTGCAACATGTAATTTTAATATAGTTTGAAGTTGAGGTCGGGGACATGAGTTGTCGCACCCGAGTGTAGATTACGTAGTCAAGACTATGGTCGTGATGGGTTTATAATGCCTATTTGAGGCGATGTTAAATTATTCTTTATGTTTTCTATTTGAAGGAACATTTTAGTTTTAAGGCCAATTAGGATGTTTAAGGGTTTATCTTAGACAAGTCACGACGGCGTGCACTTGTTGTTTTTGAACACATGGCAAACATGTCACATGAAATGCAACCGTGGTTGCTATGTACGTTTTTATTAATTTTTTGGGGTTTAGGGTTTTAGACAATTGTTGAGGTTTCTTGCTCCTTTTTTGTATTTTATTTTTTCAGTAGTCAAGAGAGTGTGAACTAGATGATAGAGTATAAAATAGATGGAAAGGAAAGAGTGTTCTCATGTGAGTGTCTAGGTAATTTTCAGTGTGTAAAACAAATCTCACTAAATCAGAGCCTAAGGCAGTCTTTTTATAGGGGTCCTTAGGATAGGATATTCTCAGCGTATTCCTATCCATTAGGCTGAGGAGGGTACAGGTGCAGCTGTCAACCTTATCCTTTTGGGACAGCTGCACCATTCTAGAAAGTTCCAGACCCTAAAATTACTTTATTACCCCCCTAAAAATCTGAATTGTTAATTCTGGAAGGTTCTTGGGTTGTTACACCCAAGATTCTTTGGCTAAAAAATCCTAAAATACCCCTCTAGGTTCCTAGAATTACCCTTAGGTTAACTAGGGTTAAGTTTGGTTGGGGTTAACTATTGACTTGAGTTAGTTAACCTTAATTAGTAACTTAGTTAATCAAACCTAATTAATTATTTTGGATTGGGACTTAGTTAACCGAAGGTTCTTAATTAGTTTATTTTCAAAAACATTCTTACAGAATATGATCAAACCATGAAGTTGATAAAACTTTACACTACTCTTTAAAGAATTACATGATCATAAAAGCACATTGGGAGGAAGAAGGCAACTAACATGCTTCTAAAACGATGAACTTATATCTAACCTTAAGTGTTCGTATCAATTTAGCTTTGTTTTATTAGAAAAATAACCTCCAATTCATGATAGAAATCAGCAAATAACACTAGGTTAAAATCAATAGAGCAAACATGAGGGCCATAGAAAGATCATCGGAAAAGCTTGAGATCAAAACAGGTGTACAGAATCAATAAGGTTCTTCGTTAATCAAAGAAGTTCATTAGCACATAGATTGCTCAACTTAGAGATATATCATTAGGTTACGAGGGTGGTGATTACTATTGGTTCAATTTCATATTTAAAGGACACGTTAGGTTTATACATGAAGCATGATTATCATTATACACCAATAACAATACATCACAGACAGAAACAATTAATAGAGAGTAACAGTGTAGAGATTATTTTAGTTGAAAACAAAAGAAAAGAAACGAAGAAGAAAACAGATAGAAAAGGAGAGGGGGAATACCAGTAATAGGTATTTGGATGAACTCCGGTGACTTTCCGGAGTTTGGCCGGACTCCGGCGACCTCCAAAAGTGACCCTTACTCGCATGAATCGACGGCTCTTGTCATGAGCCATCGACTCATGTGAGTTTGAGTCACAGAGTCGCTTGGGATCTTCTTCAACAAGCTTTAGGGTTTTTGAGAGTTCCTAGATTTGAAAATACTCGCTTCCGGTTGAGCTTTTGGGAAAATAGATGGTGGTAGGTGTCTGAGGAGGGGGAGGAGATGGTCTGGTAACAATTTTGGGTCATTTGGTGAAGCTCCGCTGCCGGAAGCGATTTCCGGCCGGCGGAGGACGACAGAATGAGGGTGGTGAGATGGTGGCTCCAGGCGGAGCCCGGTGGATTGTGAGGGAGAAGAGAGAGACGGGTTAAGAGAGGGGGGGGGGTATTAGACTTTGCAAAATGGGGGGATGGGTGTTTGGGGACAGTGAAATACTAAAGGGTTGTGGGGTTCCCAGCTGTTAGATCTTAGGAGATCAACAACTGGGATTTGTTGCAACTCAAACAGGGTCATTTTGGTATAATAGGGGTCGGCCGGGTTTGGGGTTATTGGGCTGGACGTTTTATGGAGTTGTATAGACTTGCTTTGGGCATGGGCAAATTAGCCCAGGTCCGATTTTGATACCTTAGGTTCAATTAACCATACTTAATTTAATTAACATTAATTCTAACTAATCCTTAAAATGTAACCACTAATTTTGACTTTGTTTCTTCTTTTTTTTGTCTAATTATAGATTAATTGGTGAATTGATTTAAAGTAACATCATTCAATTTAATGCTTGTATCTTTTAAAGAATTAATTTCACAATTTGTTAGGAAAAAATGATTAAACTAAGAAATTAGTTTATTAAAACTGCATTACATCAAATAATCGACTTTTTTTATTTAATTCAAGTAATAATTCATAATAAATTTGTAATTCCTTGATAATAATGATGCACCTAATTATACAACTTTAATACTTTTAAAACCGAATTTTGATTATGCAATGCAAAAACAATTCACAATTAACACTAAAATTCAACAAAATTTGTAAAATTAATTTATTTTATCGAATTTTTTAGGAGTATATGGTGGGTGAAAAATAACGTGTTCACAACTGCCCCTCTTTGCTCGGAAACACGAAGAGTTTTCGGGCAAAGACAAAGTGATCAGTGATGAACGACTTTACCCATTCGCGTACTCCATGTGAAGCGTTTTTGAAACGTTTGACCGAACCCTGCTTCAAAGGTTGCCTACATATCCTTGGCTATAAAGGAATCAGGTCAGTGTAGTTCTGGAAGTATTTGGTAGCTGGGACTACCGAGTAACTGTGGTTTCACTGCGGTTGCTGCTGTTCTGCTGCTGATCTCCTTATTACACCAAAGTAACAAACGAAAGACTGACTAAACCTATCAGCTGCTAGTTACAAGATTCCTATCTAAGACTTGGTCTTGAGTCTTGATCTTCTGCTGACTCTGAACTGGATCTTGATGCTTGTTAGCCGCAGGTGCTAGTTTCGTCTTATCATTCCTTGGATCAAGGCAGGATATATTGGACAGATGAGTACAAACTCGTCCTGAATAGTCCAAATCTTCCCGTTTATGCACTTTGGATTCAATCTTCTTTTTCCTCTTTTGTTTTACTATTCTGGATCGAAACTTCTTCTTTTGGTCGTCTCGAGTCCAATGTCCTAAAAATGTAATTTGCACAAAAACAAACGAACAAAATTTTCTGCCCCAGTTTTCACTAGGAAAATTTCGTGAGTTACTGTAAAGAAATCTACACTAATTTATTATTGAAAGCGGTGAACATGTTATGCTGTTGCCGGAACAGAGATCACTAGATTATGACAATGTCAAAAAACGATCGATGGGTTATGCTGTCGTCAAGAAAAGATCACCAGGTTATGCCGGTGCCTAGAAAGGTCAACAGGTTATGCTGTTGCCGGGAAAAAGAGATCACTGGGTTATGCCAGTGTCAGAAGATGTTCAACAGGTTATGCTGTTTGTCGGAAAGATCACCAGGTTATGCTGGTGTCTGGAAAGGTCAACAGGTTATGCTGTTGCCGGGAAAAAGAGATCACTGGGTTATGCCAGTGTCAGAAGATGTTCAACAGGTTATGCTGTTTGTCGGAAAGATCACCAGGTTATGCTGGTGTCTGGAAAGGTCAACAGGTTATGCTGTTCCGTGGGGAAAAAGAGATCACTGGGTTATGCCGGTATCAAGAGATGATCAACATGTTATGCTGTTGTCAGAAAGATCACCAGGTTATGCCGGTGTCTGGAAAGATCAATAGGTTATGTTGTTGTCAGAAAGATCACCAGGTTATGCCGGTGTCTGGAAAGGTCAACATGTTATGCAGTTGCCTGGGGAAAAAGAGATCACTGGGTTATGCCAGTGTCAAGAGATGATCAACATGTTATGTTGTTGTCAAAAAGATCACCAGGTTATGCCGGTGTCTGGAAAGGTCAACAGGTTATGCTGTTGCCTGGGGAAAAGAGATCACTGGGTTATGCCAGTGTCAAGAGATGATCAACATGTTATGTTGTTGTCAAAAAGATCACCAGGTTATGCCGGTGTCTGGAAAGGTCAACAGGTTATGCTGTTGCCTGGGGAAAAGAGATCACTGGGTTATGCCAGTGTCAAGAGATGATCAATAGGTTATGTTGTTGTCAGAAAGATCCCCAGGTTATGCCGGTGTCTGCTAGGGAGCGAGATCCTATGTTGGAAGAATCGTTGGGTTATGCCGGCATCAACTAGGGAGTGGGGCCCTATGTTGGCATCAAACTGAGGACTGCGATACCCTAGGTTGGCATTGAGTTATGTCGGCATCAGGTTATGCTGGCATCAACTAGGGAATGGAGACCCTATGTTGGCATGAACTAAGGAAAGGGATATCCTAGGTTGGAAAAGGTGTAACTAGGGATTGGAGGTCCTGTACTATTTTAGGTTTGAATTGATTTCAACATCGTTTTTATTCTTTTATTTTCATTTTATTTTGAGTGAATGTGGGAAAGAATTTTGGAGAAAACTTCCCTTTTTGGAGTTGTTGCTGCAGAGCTCCTTTTAGCCCGTGCGCACTTTCTTTTGGTTGCACCTGCTTCTTGCAAGGTTGCTTTCAAGTTGCGCATGTTTTAGATTTTTAAACAAAAAACAATTTGTTAGTTTGAAACGGTGGATGGTTTTGCGGCCTTGATTTTTCACTGCTTGATCTCAGTTCGTTTGACGAAGATTTCAACCACTTGATTTCTTGTTGGGGGATTGGGTTTCATCTCTAATCCCGGGGACCCTGACTTTCCATCTTTTACCATGGCGATTGGTCACTTGGGATCCAACATTTGACTTTATTTTGCCTTTGTAGGCCTTTCACTTGCTTTTCTTTTGGATTTCCAAAGTATCGGGGAAGTTTTGGCCCCCTCAAATTCTGCTGTAACGGTTAGACGCGTGGGACTTAACCTTTTCCAACTTTATTTTGCCTCAATCGGCCTTTCATTTCTGGTTTTTCCTCCAAGTTTAACTTTAAAGAATTTGGAGCATTTTTGGCTTTTCAAACCTTTGCCAAGAGGGTTGGCCACGTGGGACTCATCCTTTCACCTCAATTGCCTTTATAGGCATTTCAATATGGTTTTCTCCTTCTAAGAGTGTTGCGTTTGAAGCATCGTCCGTTGCGGCCAGTCGGGATCGACTCGATGCCCCCCTGATAAGGCTCGGTGCCCTTTTCATGTTGGCTCGCGTTAAACGAGAACCCTGTAAATCAGTTTTTCCATCCTTTCCCTGCCTTGCTTTAGAAATAGAATCAGACTGAAAGGGATTGAAAGATAATAACAAATAACTGGGGACAATGAATTTTGAAAAAAAATATCCCTTTCGGGGAAGAGAAGAAGGACTTATCAGGAGTGTATGTGGCCTTCAATGAACACGACATGCGTCTTGGACTGGATGCCTGATCTTTATAAACCATCTGACTCTCAGAAATTCGTCACGATTTTTACCTTGAGGTCGAGAAACCTTGCCACAGACCATGTCGACATTAGTGACCTATCCTCTTTTTCGATTAGTAGTGCCCTTTGCGGGTTTTCATCGACTAACCTCTCTCATTTCTCTTCTCACCATCGCCTTGTAGTGCTCTTTGCGAGTTTTCACTAACAAGACTCTCTCATTTTAATTTCTCTACTCACCATCGCCTTATGGTGCCCGTGTGGGTTTTCACCGATAAGACTCTCTCATTTTAATTTCTCTTATTGCTTGTATCAGGTCCAGATAGATGTATCCTCCCATTCTGGCTTTTCTTCGCCGATTGATCAGAAGGACTTGACCGGGATTTGGGGTAAAAAGAATTTGTATTTAATCACAACTTTGGATCTTTTCAAGCGAATCATTGCCGAATCTTAACACTCGCCCCAACTTAAACTCTATGGGGGGAATGTGAATTTTTATTTTTGTGTGACTGAACCCCATGGAGAGGCTGCCTACGTATCCTTTCGGAATCAAGTCGAACGTAGTTCAGGGGAACATTTTGTTTTTGCTTTGATTTTTGTTTTGATTTTTTTTGGTTTTTCCTTTTTTTTTTGTTTTTTGTTTTCTCTTTCTTTTTCTTTCCTTGTTCTCTTTTTCTTTTCATTTCACTCCTTTTTTTTTTTTTTTTTTAAACAACCT
>ML294937.1:38907-60795 GCA_005239495.1 Nicotiana undulata | reverse complement strand
CCTTTTTTTTTTTTTTTTTTTTTTCAACACACTTCAAGTTCCAAAGAGTGTAGTCAAGGAAAAGTAACCGGCTCAAAGAGTTTACAAAAATTATAGTATTTGGGGTAGCATGAATGAAAGCCTTCATCATTTTGGTCATTAGTATCATCATTAGGAAAAGATCAAACATAATACCTTTTGACTGCATCTGCATTGACAGCCGTCTCGGGGATATTTCCCTCGATGTCCCCCAAGTATAATGCTCCTTTTGGTAGCAATTTTCTTATGATGTATGGACATTTCCAATTCGGGGAGAATTTTTCTTTCGCCTCGTTGTGGTGCGGGAGGATACGTCTTATGACAAGTTTCCACACATCGAAGTTCCTGGGCTGCACTTTTTTGTTGAAGGCGCGGGCCATTCTTTGTTGGTACACCTGCCCGTGGCAACTGCGGCCATTCTTTTATCATCAATCAGAGTTAACTGTTCCTATCGGGTTTTGACCCATTCATCATCCTCAATTTCTGCTTCAACAATAATCCGAAGGGAGGGAATTTCATCTTCTGCGGGTATTATGGATTCAGTGCCATAAACCAATAGATAAGGAGTAGCTACGACCGATGTGCGCACTGTCGTGCGATATCCCAATAATGCAAAAGGCAATTTCTCTATCATGCCCCAAAATCGAGGGACGAGACCGGCGCCCAACCGGGTGATCCCAGTCAAGCGGACCTGTATTGCCTTTCCTGCCCAACGTGTTACCCCACGTTGATAACATACGTTAATTCAGATGAGTTAGCCGATTTTAGTTTCAAAGTACGTCTTACAATATATCTCCATTGTTTCCTCTTTTAACATGCCAACGACTAATATTCAAACATACATAATCTTCCAACCTGATCCACGGTTCCGAGTACGTACTGTTACTATCCAAAAATACATATATACACTACCCACATTGTGTCTACGGAGCCTCTACAAATACTAGAGATTTTACATAACTTTTCGGTAACAAGGCCCTGGCTATACCTTTAGAACATGAGCAAAAGAGGGTGGTATAATCCACACACAGCCCCGAGGAGAAGAGGGGCTCACCACAACTGCTGAGGAGATGAAGAGGAGGCACCACTAACGGCGGGCTGAGCTACCTGCTGCGGAACCACCTACATCCATATAAAAGATGTAGCGCCCCCGGCAAAAGGGACGTTAGCACTGTGGAATAGTACTAGTAAAGTATGAACAAACTTTACCCCAAGTACAATCAAGCAGTACACAGATAAGAGACAGTTAATAGAATCCAATAAGCATTGCACAGAAATCAAAATAACCAAAATCAAGAGTTTCACAAATTTCCCCTTTTCTTTTCAACACCTGCATATTCAAGAGTCTCATAGATTTTCATTTCAATAGTGATAATGATCACATTCCATCCTTATTACCTCGGCCACCCTTATCACCTTCTCTCACCCTTATTACCTCGTCCACCCTTATTACTCTGTGTTGCGGCGTGCAACCCGATCCCACCGGACAATTAACAATCACCACCAATTTAAATCACAAGGATCTTCATCATGAAGAACCTAAGTTCATATCAACCCACGAGTTAATCACAAGGATTCTCATCATCAAGGATATTCATTCATAACAGCCAAATAACCTTATGAAATCACGGCCACAGAAATCTTTATCCAACAGTGAATCATATACAGTATGCCATCAACATAAAGCTCTATTAGTTATCCACGTTTCCTTTCCATTATTTACTACACAACATTTAGCACTTAGATACATTCAAAAGTTGGATTTGTAATCATTTCTTTAGTTTGGTAGTACATCATTTCATTGTGAGGTGTTCAAAAGTTAACGAGCTTTGCACGTGATAGAGTAAGGAATCACCATTTTCACAACTTCACATAGCACGGGAGTATGGAAATCAGCTAAGACAATCAGAGAATAGAAACTTACATCTCAACACATTAGAACGATCAATTCACATAATCTCAAACGAAGTACACATACCATATGCTCGAACACCAACGAGAAGATTCTACAAGGGTTAAAAATTAGCCATACATACCTGGAGTCGAGTTTCCCTTTTTAACTTTTACTCACAATCACCGAACCGACTAGTACCATCAATCTAGTTCACAATTAAACATATTCAACTCAGAATTGAAAGTCATGCATGCAATTCGGACTCTCTCAAGCATTTTGCCAAACACTAAATGAACCAATTAGATTACCAACCCTATCTTTGTGAAGTTTACCCCAACCCACTCCTTCTTACTAGATTACCACCATTATTAAACATGCATGCAAGGTCTTAGTTAATATTTTCAAGAGTCAATCCATGCCAACCTTCCCTTTGTTTATAATCAGAAAATTTATGGAAATAGGGGATTGGGAACCCTTACCTGCTAGAATGGGGAAGAAGGAGATTACTCGAAATACCGAGCCTGAGAGACCTTGAAAATCACGTTAATGGAAAGACCACTTCCTCTCTCAAGAACTCTCCTTTCCTTCTCTCTATTTTGTTCAGAAATCTTGTTAAAATGAAAGGGGGCAGGGGTTAAATGAAACAGGGTCGGGTATATAATTTTAGAAAATTAAAAAAAAGTGTCGAATATGCGGTTTATAACTCCAGTACGTCAGGAACCATCAGAAAAAGAAAGACTATCCTAGAATAAATTGTATAACTTGGATAAAGTATTCCCCTTGGGTCCCGTTCTCAATGAGACTCGTATATAGGGAATTAAGATAGGGAATACTTTCCTCTGTAAAAAGGATCTGCTGAGAAATAGGTTCTATGGGAGGCAACTCAAAGTCCAAACCTGGAGTAGTTTCTTTATAAACCCGCGCATTCCTGACATGCGGTTCGCATATTGGACCGCAGAATGGCCTCCAGGTGGGCCAAATTCTGAAAACATTCTGCCCAGGTATGCGACCACTATGCGGTCTGCATACACGTTATGCGATCGCATTATGCGTCACATAACACCCCTTCAGTTGGGCAGTGATATGCCCGTGTATGCGGCCACTATGCGGTCCACATACACGTTATGCGATCGCATAGTGCGTCGCATAACACCCCATTTCTGGAAAAATTAAGTTCCCCAAATTCACGGGGTACTTTTACAAAAATCAAGGTCCGATTTAAGAGTTTCCCTCAGAGATAACAACTCGGGGACTTATTCGGGCATTATTTTAAGCAAGAAATTTTACGGGTCTTTACATTCTTCCCCCCTTAAAAATCATTCGTCCTCGAATGAGGATTTTGGGAATCATTTGATTTTTGAAAACATGATATGCAAAACTTCCCATTTACACTAATTCCGATATTTTCAGAAAATTTTTCCAGTGTCTCCTTTGTATTTAGACCTATCCACCTGACAAAGTGCCCCCGAAACACATTTCCAAGCATCATTACACAAATTTTGTTATCCCTACAACCGGTATACCATTCATCACCTCAACACTTGCACATATCCAATTACCTTGACAAATACATATGGCTCATCCTCCTTTCATTACAATTTATCACAAGACTCAATTAGTGGCACACAATTGACACATAGCTTTCGGCCATTTCAGTGTGCCCTATACATTTCAATCACCTCAATAGATCATAGACAATTTTTCTAACCATTACCAATCTACACTACTATTAATCACTTACTTAGCACATTTGTTTCACAAACTTTTTATTTGCTTTAAAGGTGGCACACCACCTACTTAACGACTTTGTATACAGTTTTAGCACGCATTGGGAAGTGACAACAATAAGGCAATTAGGAGAGGAAAGAAAAATAGGGTGCCTTGGCACGAGTCTAAGTACAACATCAAATTGCCTTGGAACCATGATCCGCACGATCACTACTACACTTGCTCAAACAGATGGGGGAATTTTTCTTTCATTTCTTTCTTTGTTTCCCACGTGGCTTCCTCGACTCATTGACTTCGCCACAACACTTTAACAGAAGAAATCTCTTTGTTTCTCAATCTACAGACCTGCCTATCAAGAATGGCAACCGAAACTTCTTCATATGACAATTCTTCATTAACCTCAATGGTCTCAACTGGCACGATGGCGGAAGGATCTCCAATTACCTTCTTCAACATAGATACGTGGAATACCGGGTGCAGTAATGACATTTCAGGGGGCAATTCCAGCCTATACGTAACTTGTCCTATCCTTTGAGCGATCCGATACGGCTCGACATACCTTGGTCTCAATTTCCCTTTCTTTCCGAACCGCATGACTCCCTTCATGGGATATACCTTCAAGAATACCCAATCCTCTACTTAAAACTCTAAATCTCTACGACGAACATCCGCATAGGATTTCTGACGACTCTGAGCAGTTTTCATCATTTCCTAAATGACTCTAACTTTTTCCATAGCTTAGTGCACAAGATCTGGCCCTATCAATTCTGCCTCACTAACCTAAAACCATCCGATCGGAGATCTACATCTCCTTCCGTACAATGCCTCAAATGGGGCCATCTGAATACTAGCATGGAAGTTGTTATTGTAAGCAAACTCTACAAGCGGCAAGTGATCATCCCCGCTACCCTTGAAATCCAAAACACAATACCGCAACATATCCTCAAGCGTCTGAATAGTCTGCTCCGCTTGACCGTCTGTCTGTGGGTGGAAAGTTGTGCTGAGATTTACCTAAGTACCCAGACCTTGCTGAAATTTCCTCCAAAAGTTAGCTGTGAACTGGGCCCCTCGATCCGAGATAATAGAAACTGGAGTGCCATGAAGTCTTACTATTTCCTTGATATACCACTGAGCGTACTGTTTTGCAGTATCGGTGGACTTGACTGGCAAGAAGTGAGCTGGTTTCGTGAGTCGATCCACTATCACCCAAATTGAGTCGAACTTGCGCTGAGTGCGAGGTAACCCTACCACGAAGTCTATGTTGATCATCTCCCATTTACACATCGGTATTTCCATAAGCTGAGTCAGCCCACCGGGCCTCTGATGCTCGGCCTTCACTTGCTGACAATTCGAACATCTAGACACCAAGTCTGCCACACCCCTCTTCATACCATTCCACCAATAAATCTCCTTGAGATCGTGATACATTTTCGTGGAACCTGGGTGAATAGAATACCTGGAGTTATGAGCCTCTGCCATTACCCTCTCCCGGAGATTATCTACATCTGGAACACATATTCTCCCTTGACATCACAAGACACCGTCATCATTGCCGAGTGAAAACGCTGAAGTCTTGTGATTTAAAATTGTTTCCCTCAATTGTGTTAATGTTGGGTCTCTGAATTGCTTTTCCTTGACTTCCGTTACAAGCGAAGACTCCGCTCCATTTCTCACCACGACATTCCCCTCATCTGAGGTCGAAAGACAGACCCCAAGACTGGCCAACTGATGAACCTCTTGAGCCAAAGGCCTCTGACCGGCCCCTAAATGTGCTAAGCTACCCATGGATTTCCGACTAAGAGCGTCGGCTACCACATTCGCCTTTCCTGGATGGTACAAAATATTCATATCATAATCTTTGAGCAACTCTAACCACCTTCGCTGCCTTAAATTCAACTCCTTCTGTTTGAATAGGTACTGAAGGCTCTTGTGGTCTGTGAACAAGTCCACATGGACCCCATAAAGATAATGCCACCAAATTTTCAATGCAAACACAACTGCTGCGAGCTCCAAATCATGCGTCGGATAATTCTTCTCGTGATTCTTGAGATTTCTTGAAGCATATGCTATAACTTTACCATGCTTCATCAACACACACCCCAAACAAACTCTCGACGCATCACAATAAACCACGAATTCCTCCGAACCTTCTGGCAAGGTTGACACTGGTGCCGAAGTCAATCTTGACTTAAATTCTTGAAAACTCTTTTCGCAAGAATCGGACCACTGAAACTTAACTACTTTCTGCGTCAGCTTAGTCAATGGGGAGGCGAGAGTAGAGAATCCCTCCACAAATCTCCGATAATACCCAGCTAGACCCAAGAAACTACGAATCTCTGTCGGGGTCGTTGGTCTAGGCCAATCTTTCACTGCTGCAATCTTTTGGGGATCAACTTGAATTCATTCCCTAGAGATTACATGACCCGAAAACGCGACCGATTCTAGCCAAAATTCACATTACGAAAATTTAGCATACAGGCGGTGCTGATGAAGAGCCTGCAAAACTGCCCTGAGGTGATTAGCATGATCTTCCTGACTTTGCAAATAAACAAGGATATCATCAATGAAAACTATCATGAAGGACTCAAGAAACGGCTTAAAAACCGGATTCATAAGATCCATAAAAGCTGCTGGGGCGTTGGTTCACCCAAAAGACATTACCAGAAATTCAAAATGGCCATAACGAGTCCTGAAGGCGGTTTTAGGAATATCCTGTGCCCTGATCTTTAACTGGTGGTACCCTGACTGTAAATCAATCTTTGAGAAGAACCTAGCACCTTGCAACTGATCGAACAAATCATCTATCCGAGGCAGTGGATATTTATTCTTGATGGTGACCTTGTTGAGTTGCTGATAATCAATACACATTCGAAGCGATCGATCTTTCTTTCTGACAAAAAGAACCGGTGTGCCCCAAGGCGACACACTTGGCCGAATGAAACCT
This sequence comes from Nicotiana undulata, assembly GCA_005239495.1. NCBI lineage: Eukaryota > Viridiplantae > Streptophyta > Magnoliopsida > Solanales > Solanaceae > Nicotiana > Nicotiana undulata. The sequence continues at coordinate 54,211 of ML294937.1, read as the reverse complement.
TTTTCTAATAGATCTTTCAATTGCTCCTTTAACTCTCTCAATTCTACTGGCGCCATTTTGTACGGTGGAATAGATATTGGGTGCGTATCCGGCAATACGTCAATCCCGAAATCAATCTCTCTATCTGGCGGAATCCCAGGTAACTCATCCGGAAACACTCCCAGAAACTCATTCACAACCGGCACGGACTCAGGAGCAGGCACCTCTGAAGCGGTGTCCGCAACCCGGACCAAATGATAGATGCATCCTTTCCTGATCATTTTGGAGGCCTTAGGATAGGAAATAAGCCTACCCCTTGGCACGACATCATTCCCTTTCCATTCAATGACGGGTTCGTTAGGAAATTCGAGCCTCATAATTCTGGTTCGGCAGTCGAGTTTAGCAAAGCACGAGTAAAGCCAATCCATTCCAATTGATAACATCAAAATCTAACATCTTTTATTTAATAAGATCGGCCGTGGTATCTCGACCACACACCGTAACAACACAATTCCTATAGACTCGTGCGGCCGTAATGGAATCACCAACCAGAGTCGATACTGAGAACGGCTCAAGAAGCTGTTCGGGTTTTATCCCGAAACTCGAAGCAATAAATGGAGTAACATATGACAAAGAGGACCCCACATCAATAAGAGCATAAACATTAAACGTTTGCACAGACAGAATACCTGTGACAACATCTGGAGAAGCCTCCGCATTCTGGCGACCACTCAAGGCATAGAACCGACTGGGTCCCCCTTGACCCCGTGCCCTACCCCTAGCTGCACTGCGCCCTGCTGGAGCTGGAGGGCTTGCTGAAGATGTAGCGGCTGAAGAACCGGACGGCTGAGAAGTTCCCCTACCTGTGCCCTGACTGGGCGCACGACAATTCCACTGGGTATGACCTCTCACTCCGCATCTGAAGCATACCGGAATATCCAAGTAACATGGATCAGGATGGGACCTCCCACACTTAGGGCATGGAGCCCTCCGCTTCTGCTGATACCTCAAACCAGAACGACCTGACTGGTGGAACCTCCAGCTATCTGAACTGGGCCCCAAGCGACCTCCCTGCTGATAACTGTGCCCTGATGGCGGCGCACTGGCTGAGGACTGAGCATAGGACTGAGATGGTCCTGATGACCCTCTCCCAAGGGCTGATCTCCCACCTCCAACCAAGTTCTCAGGGTTGCCCGCTGACCGGGCCCTATTACTACTCTTCCTCTATGACCTTATCTTTAATTTCCGTGCCTCCGTAGCCTGGGCAAAACCCACAATCTTCCCACAGTTCATATCCGAATGCAAAGCAGCTGTAGCAGCCTCATTGACGACCAAGGGACCAAGGCCCCGAACAAACCGACGAACTCTGTCCTCCATAGTCGGCATCATGTGGGTAGCATACTTTGATAAACGCAAAAACTCCATATGGTACTCCCACACACTCATGTGGCCCTGCTTAAGGACCTCAAACTCTGCAGCACGGGCTGCCATAGTCTCGGTAGGCAAGAAATGATCCATGAAGGCATCTACAAACTCGACCCACCTCGCCGGAGGGCTCCCCTCTCCACGGGAACTCTCCCACATCTCAAACCACGAATATGCTGCTCCCTTTAGACGATAGGAAGCCAACTCAACTCCCTCTGTTTCAGCAGCCTTCATAACCCGGAGAGTCTTGTACATTTCATCAATAAAATCTTGAGGATCGGCCTCTAGGTCGGTGCCTGTGAACTCTTGAGGGGCTAACCGCAGAAACTGGTCGATCCTAGAACCTGAAGAATCCCTTCGCTCGCTAGAGGCCGCATGGGCAGCCTGAAATCTTTGGGCCTGGGAGGCCACTAACTGAGTCAACATCTGAATAGCCCCCCTGAGGTCCCCATCAGAAATACTAGGACTGGAAGCTGGAGGTGAAGAAGGATCAGGAACATCAGGGGGAGGGATTTCAGTACCCTCTGCTGAAGCATGAATAGGGATAGACTGGCCTGGCACGGAAGAGTCCGACAATTTCAGGGTCGGGGAATCATTCTCACCCGCACCATCAGATAAAGGATGTGTGGCCACACTCGGGGTGTCATTGGCCTCTAGGCCAAGTCGAGCTCTCTTCTTGGGTGCCATTTACTGAAAATTAGGACAACGCACGAATTAGATAAATACATTCTCACATTTCACTCCGCCGCACGATACAGAATAACAATGAAAGGGTATTTTCCTAAATGTCCATGCAGCCCCCTAATTATGGATGTGGTCGACAACACACCGATAAGAAAGGCTCTACTAGACACGGCTCCGAGACATCCTAGGACACTTTTAAAACCTTAGGCTTTGATACAAAGTTTGTCACGTCCCAAAATCGAGGGACGAGACCGGCGCCCAACCGGGTGATCCAAGTCAAGCGGACCTGGATTGCTTTTCCTACCCAACGTGTTACCCCGCGTTGATAACATACGTTAATTTAGATGAGTTAGCCAATTTTAGTTTCATAGTACGTCTTACAACATATCTCCATTGTTTCCTCTTTTAACATGCCAACGACTAATATTCAAACATACATAATACATACATAACTTTCCAACCTGATCCACGGTTCCGAGTACGTACTGTAACTACCAAAAAATATATATATACACTACCCACATTGTTTCTACGGAGCCTCCAAGGCCCCGGCTATACCTTTAGAACATGAGCAAAATAGGGTGGTATAATCCACACACAACACCGAGGAGAAGAGGGGCTCACCACAACTACTGAGGAGATGAAGAGGAGGCACCACTAACGGCGGGCTGAGCTACCTGCTGCGGAACCACCTACATCCATATAAAAGATGTAGCGCCCCCAGAAAAAGGGACGTTAGCACTGTGGAATAGTAGAGTATGTATGAACAAACTTTACCCCAAGTACAATCAAGCAGTACACAGATAAGAGACAGTTAATAGAATCCAACAAGCATTGCACAGAAATCAAAATAACCAAAATCAAGAGTTTCACAAATTTCCCCTTTTCTTTTCAACACCTCTATATTCAAGAGTCTTATAGATTTTCATTTCAATAGTGATAATGATCACATTCCATCCTTATTACCTCGGCCACCCTTATTACCTCGGCCACCCTTATCACCTTCTCTCACCCTTATTACCTCGTCCACCCTTATTACTCCGTGTTGCGACATGCAACCTGATCCCACCGGACAATTAACAATCACCACCAATTTAAATCACAAGGATCTTCATCATGAAGAACATAAGTTCATATCAACCAACAAGTTAATCACAAGGATTCTCATCATCAAGGATATTCATTCATAACAGCCAAATAACCATATGAAATCACGGCCACAGAAATCTTTATCCAACAGTGAATCATATACAGTATGCCATCAACATAAAGCTCTATTAGTTATCCACGTTTCCTTTCCATTATTTACTACACAACATTTAGCACTTAGATACATTCAACAATTGGATTCGTTATCATTTCTTTAGTTTGGTAGTACATCCTTTCATACCGAGGTGTTCAACAGTTAACGAGCTTTGCACGTGATAGAGTAAGCACAAGGAATCACCATTTTCACAACTTCACATAGCACGGGAGTATGGCAATCAGCTAAGACAATCAGAGAATAGAATCTTACGTCTCAACACATTAGAACGATCAATTCACATAATCTCAAACGAAGTACACATACCATATGCTCGAACACCAACGAGAATATTCTACAAGGGTTAAAAATTAGCCATACATACCTGGAGTGGAGTTTCCCTTTTTAACTTTTACTCACAATCACTGAACCGAATAGTACCATCAATCTAGTTCACAATTAAACACATTCAACTCAGAATTGAAAGCCATGCATGCAATTCGAACTCTCTCAAGCATTTTTCCAAACACTATGTGAACCCATTAGATTACCAACCCTATCTTTGTGAAGTTTACCCCAACCCACTCCTTCTTACTAGATTACCACCATTATTAAACATGCATGCAAGGTCTTAGTTAATATTTTCAAGAGTCAATCCATGCCAACCCTCCCTTTGTTTAAAATCAAAAAATTTATGGAAAAAGGAGATTGGTAACCCTTACTTGCTAGAATGGGGAAGAAGGAGATTAATCGAAATACCGAGCCTGAGAGACCTTGAAAATCACTTTAATGGATGGACCACTTCCTCTCTCAAGAACTCTCCTTTCCTTCTCTCTATTTTGTTCAAAAATCTTGTTAAAATGAAAGGGGGCAGGGGTTAAATGAAACTGGGGTCGGGTATATAATTTTAGAAAATTAAAAGACCGTGTCGAATATGCGGTCAAGAATGCTATCGCATTCCTAACATGCGGTTCGCATATTGGACTGCAGAATGGCCCCCAGGTGGGCCAAATTCTGAAAACATTCTGCCCAGGTATGCGACCACCATGCGGTCCGCATACACGTTATGAGATCACATTATGCGTCGCATAACACCCCTTCAGTTGGGAAGTGATCTGCCCGTGTATGCGGCCACTATGCGGTCCGCATACACGTTATGCCATCACATAACACCCCATTTCTGGAAAAATTAAGTTCCTCAAATTCCCGGTGTACTTTTACAAAAATCAAGGTCTGATTTAAGAGTTTCCCTCAGAGATAACAACTCGGGGACTTATTCAGGCATTATTTTAAGCAAGAAATTTTACGGGTCTTTACATTCTTGTGCCATTGCCTGGAAGTTTGAATCATTTTCCTGAGGATTTTCTTGATATTTTTGTTTGCTGCTTCAACGGCGCTATTGGCTTTGAGCCGGTAAGGGGTGGAGTTGTGGTGTGTGATTTTGAACTGTTCACATACCTCCCTTATTAAGTTGTTGTTCAGATTCGCGGCATTGTCGGTAATGATAGTCTTTGGGATACCAAAACGACAGATGATATTAGAGTGCACGAAATCCACCACTGCTTTCTTAGTGAGAGCTTTGAATGTGACTACCTCGACCCATTTTGTGAAATAGTCGATAGCGAGCAAGATAAATCTGTGCCCGTTTGAGGCCTTTGGCTCGATCAGCCCGATGACATCCATTCCCCAGGAAACAAACGGCCAGGGTGCGGACATGGGATACAATTCTGATGGCGATGCATGGATCAAATCGCCATGTATTTGACACTTATGGCATTTCTGGAAAAAGTTGAAACAATCCTTCTCCATGGTCATCCAATAATATCCATCCCGCACGATTTTCTTAGCGAGGACGTACCTGTTCATGTGGGGACTGCATACTCTTGAATGCACCTCGTGCATGATCTTTTCGGCTTCCTGGCATCTACACACCTTAATAGATTCAGATCGGGATTCCTCTTATACAGTACTTCCCCACTTAGGAAGAAACTGTTGGCGAGTCTCCGGATGGTTCTTTTTTGGTCCCCATTGGCCTGCTCATGATATTCTTTTGTTTTCAAGAATCTTTTGATATCGTGATACCAGGGTTGGACATCGGGCTCTACTTCGACCGTGTTGCAATAACCATGCCTTTCCTTTATTTGAATTTCCAATGGGTCAATGTGAACATTGCCCGGATATAGCAGCATTGCAGCTAAGGTAGCTAGCGCATCGTCTTACTCGTTGTGGCATCGAGGAATATATCTGAACTCGACAACTTTGAATCGTTTGCTAAGATCTGCCACATGTTGTCTGTATGGAAGGAGCTTAACATCTCGAGTTTCCCATTCTCCCTGAGCCTGCTTGATGATCAAATCAGAATCTCCCATGATCAATAACTCTTCTACATCCATGTCGATGGCCATATTCATGCCCATTATACAGGCTTCATATTCGGCAGCATTGTTCGTACGGAAGAAACAGAGATGGGTTATGGCCGGATAGTGCTGTCCCGTGGGTGAAATCAAGATTGCCCCAATCCCAACTCCTTTTGCATTGATTGCACCATCAAAGAACATTTTCCAAGTGCTGGCGTCCTCAAAAGTTATCTCGACTGAGTTTACCTCCTCGTCTGGGAAGTAAGTACTTAGAGGTTGGTAGTCGTCATCGACAGGATTTTCTACCAAGTGATCTGCCAAGGCCTGGGCTTTCATTGACGTGCAAGTGACATAGACTATGTCGAATTCGGTGAGCAAAATCTGCCACTTTGCTAATCTCCCGGTGGGCATTGGCTTTTGGAATATGTACTTTAATGGATCTAGCCTAGTGATGAGGTAGGTGGTATAAGCCAACAAATAATACCGGAGCTTCTGAGCGACCCAAGTTAGAGCGCAACAAGTTCTTTCCAACAGTGTATACTTGGCTTCGTAGCTCGTGAACTTCTTGCTCAAGTAATATATGGCCTGTTCTTTCTTCCCGGTTGCGTCATGTTGCCCGAGAACGCACCCGAAGGAATTTTCTTACATCGTCATGTATAAGTGTCACACCTCCTTTTTCACTACCCCGTGATTTATGAAGGGTAATAAGGGAGTTTTTCCAATTAAAGTGACATTATTCGGTTTTGGAATTTATTATTATTTCAGAGTCGCCACCCGGATTTTTTATGATGCTCCAGAAAACCGTTTTTGTTTTGAAAATCCCAAACCGAGGAAAATTTGACTCTGTTTTGATTTGTCTGCGATCAGAAATCCGAGTAAGGAATTCTGTTAACCCGGGAGAAGGTGTTAGGAATTCCCGAATTTTGTGGTTCTAGCACGGTCGCTTAACTATTATCATCTGGCCTAAATTATCTGATTACTTACGTGTTTTAACCCATTGTGCATTTAGCCTTTTTTTTAAAATTTTATCCGCTATTGATATTTATGGATTTATCTTGAAAACAAGTCACGAGAAACGTGCACTTGTTATGCTTTTGGACGTGTTACAATTACACCACATGAAATGCACCCGTAATTGCAACACATAATTTTATTATGATTTGAAGTTTAAGACGGGGACATGAGTTGTCGCGCCCGAGTGTTGATTACGTAGTCAAGACTATTGGTCATAACCGTTTATAGTGCCTATTTGAAGCAACGTTCGATTATTCCTTACATTTTTCTATTTTTGAACGAGCGTTTTAGTTTTTAAGATCAGTTAGGGCGTTTATGGATTTATCTCGGACAAGTCACGATGGCGTGCACTTGTTGTTTTTGAGCACACGGCAAACACATCACATGAAATGCACCCGTGGTTACTATGTACATTTTATTAATGTTTGAAGTTAAGGGTCGGGGGACATGAGTTGCCACTCCGAGTGTGGATTATGTTAGTTTTGGAATAATATTTGATTTTTCCACTAGGTTTTATAATTTTAATCTAAAGGGAGTATCTTTAGCCTATGGGATAAAATCATCTAAAATTGGATTCATTATCTTAAAGGCAAGTATTTGGGCTATGGCCACATTTTAGCCCCATGATTGAATTAACGCTTTGGCCAAATCCTAGTTTTAGTCTATTTTTGGCAAGAAGAGTGAAGCTTTGTGACGTAATTAAAACATGCTAACATGAAAGGCTCTAAAATTACTAATTCACGGGTCACATATTCAAATAAAAGTCAATTTGACACATTCAACTATAATAGGTCATTGATTGGATAGTTTTACCAATTTCAAATGGCCTGAATTCATATTATTTAATTTCACATGCATTGAGTCTTGTTCTATAGCATTTATATATCTATTGTTGTTGTAAATTCAGAAAATTTAAGGATACGAAATGAATCGAAAATGTTGGGGCCACAAATTCCTATTTGTATATTTTGAAAGTCACTGAATCTGGAACGATTGTTTTTTCCAGAATCTTAGTAAATATTTACAAGGGGCCTGATTTGGATACAAGTTTACATGAAACATTATTGGCTAGCAGATTTATATTTGTATCTTTTGAAACTCGTCAGAGACGAAAAGAAGCAAATATGGTAAATCATAAGAATCTAAAAAAATGGAGTCTTAGACGAACTCATCTTTTCAATGAGATTATACAAAGTAATTTTTATTTATTATGATCATGTACTAACAGTCCCCATTACTATAATTACTAAATGAAAGTATAACCTTAAGACTTATGGGCTTTTAGACCCCTTCAAGCCCAACAACCTGGGGTCCAGATTGATTCGAGCCATGATGGGCCAGTTCAACAAAAACTAGCCCATTTCCAAGAGTTTCAGATCGGTAGGATAAAAATGCATCTGAATATTAACTTAGTAGTGTCCAGTGTTAAATTACATTACAATGAGAATCAACAAATTAATACAAGGGGGATTGTAATATACTTGTTGCTATTACATTTTTCAAATGAATGAAACTAAAAGTAAAAAATTCTAACTAATCTACTGACTTGAAGCTTCCTTAAGGCCTCTCGTTTAAGCTTTCCTTTTGTAATATGTAGAACACCCCAACTCATCAGTTGTTATGCATTCATCGGAACCAAACTAACCATGAACGGGTTAATTCTAATTCCGCTGATGCTTGCTTCTGTCTGTTCAAAGACAGAGTCGTTTATGTATTCGTTTGGCGTGAATATGATCATGAAAGGATCAAACTCACACCCGACTGCCGTTGTTATACCTTGGACCCTCAGTCCACACTTATTATTTAAATCAAGATACCCAAGAAGAACAAGAATCTGTTAATCCAAATGATACCCTCATGGATTTTTGTTCAAATATAAATAGCCATATTTTTCTCTATTGTTTTCTAATATTCAGTAAAAGGAATTTTTCATACTGTAAAGAGAATTTTCAGAGTTCAGGAACCTCTTTTAACTAAAAGGAGGGGTTTATTTATAAGATATTTGGGAATGGGATATTCTTTGGAATATTCCCTATCCAAAAGCTGAAAAATATTACAAAATAGTACATATGGCAGCTGTCAACCTTATATCTTTAGACAGCTGCCTCTGTTCTAGAATATTCTTACCTATTAAAGACCTTTCTACCCTTAAAATTCTGATTCCCTAAGTCTACATTACCTATTGTACCCTTTGGAGTCCCTGAATTTACCATTGGGTAATCAAGGTTACTCACTTGGGTTATTACTTAACTTTAGTTAACTAACACTAGTTATGTCCTTTAGGTGACTACTAGTTGTTCTTAACTAAGGTTAGGTCAACTAATTAAAGGTTAATTGATTAGGAGTTTAGAGTTAGTTTCATACTAATTACCTATGTTTAAGTTGATTAATTAAAGTAGGTCAATCAATTTAATTCTTTAACTTAAGCTAAACTGATTTAGTTAGGTTAATTCAATTTGATAACCTAAAATCAGAGATTCGACCAATTATTAAGCCTAGGTTTAAATTAATTAATTAATCAGTTTAATTAGGCTTAGTTAAGTTTAGTCAACCCATTTTCTTAACTTAGGTTAAATGATATGTTTTAGTTAATTAAACCTATATTAATTACCCTAAACAGATTTTTTTATTAGTTAATTACTTAAAAGGCTACCTGAGTTAGTTTCTAGGTTGAAGGAGTTGAAATCATTTAAAGGTGAGACTAAGTTAGTCATTTGTTCTTAGACTTAGTTAATTGGTCTCAACTAGTTATCTAAGACTTAGGACAACTAAGTTGTTGGCTTAACTATTTTACCTTGCGACTAATTCCTTATTGCCTAGTTAGCTTACTCGAATTCACTAATCATTAAAAACAATAGTTAATTGAGTTAATGAGTTTAAATAATTTCAAATAATGCTTACCTAGCAATTATAGTTAACTAGCTTAAATGAGTGATTAACTCAATTATTAACCTTAATAAAGCTGATTTTAAACCTATTTTGAGCTTAAGTGAATCACTTTTAAGACTTAGGTTAGGTTAATTGAAGTAAATAGTTTACTAATTGGACCTAATTAGTTGCCTTAAATTAAGACTTAGTTACCTACTCTAAGGTACTAGCTTAGCCATACAAAGTCCCTTTTAAAGGTTATCACTTAAATTAGATTGACTCTTGGTTGAGTATGATTACTAATCAATGGACTTATATGACTGATTAATAAATTTGCTTTAACTTAAGGGTCTAGGATTAAGTTATACTTAGTTCATATTCATTAGTTAAGAATCAAGTAACCTTCAAGCACAATCATAACATCCTAACGGATCAACTATTAATAACAATTACAATTAGTGATTAAGAAAATAGGGGATGGGGATGGTGCAAGAAACCAACTAGATTCAAGAAAGGTGAGAGTGACCAAGGAAGTATCGAATCAGGAAACAATCATGCAAAGATCATCATTCCAGACCAAGTAAAATCCAGAAAAGGCTAAGAAATCCGAAACTAAGTGATGAAATCAAAAATTGACTTAATGTGCAGATTCATAGTAAGTGTTAATAAGGAAAAAAAACATGTACAAGAATACACAGAACCAAAGAGACATCTAGAATACCTAGAATTAATGGGGTTATAAACCTTGAATTGGAATTCACCTAAATTCATTTGTGAAACCCTAACTAGTCGACTAACATAATTCCTAATACGATTAGACATACATTCAAGAAATTGATCAGAGAAAAATAGGAGGAGGCAGTAACATTTGAGAGAAAATGCAGTAAAGAACAAGATATAAAAACCTAACACCAACTCAGTAAAGCAAACAACTTGTAACTAATTTTAAAATAAACAGAAAACTTATGAACTTAAACAATTAATCCAAGCTGAGAAAACAGTGATTGGTAGAATAATTTTAATCTTAACCTAGGTGACCTAAAAATAATTAAAGGAGAAAGAGGAGAGGGGTACCAGTCAAAGGGTGCCATTTGACCGGATTTCGGTGGCTTTGTCGGTGTTTGGCCGGACTCCGGTGGGTTTGAAAAATGACTCAAACCCACAGAAATCAATAGCCCTCATTGAGAGCGATCGATTCGTGTACGTTAGAGCCATTAAAAGTCTTTAAATTGGCGGGGGGAATAACTTTGTTTCTTCAGATTCTTAGATCCGAAATTCCTCACCAACGGGCGATCTTTTTGAGAAACCAAAGTCGGGACGGGGTTGAGGAGGCCACAGAGATTGTTTGGTATAATTTTGGGGTCGATTGGAGAAGCTCCACCGCCAGAGGCGATTTCCGGCCGGCGGAGTTAGGGCGGGGGGACGGTGGGACTGTGGTGGTGGTTGGCCGGTCTTTCAGAGAGAGATGAGAGACCAGTGGGGAGGTGGGTATTAGACTTTAGTTGACTGGGGGGGGGGGGGGTGTTTAGGAACATATATATAGTTAATTAGTCCTTAGTTTAGGACCGTTGGATCAATGAGATCCAACGACTGGGAGGGATCACTTAATGAAACAGGGTCATTTGATAGCAGGAGGGGGCCGACCGGGTTATGGGGTAATTGGGCTTGAGTATATGGGCATTGTGTAGAGACTAGGTTGGGCCTGGGTGACTTCGGCCACGATCCGAATTTAGTCCTTTTAATTTATTAACCTAATTAATTTAATTAAACTCAAGCTTAATTAAATCTAAAAAATGTAATAATTATTTCTAAACCTTATTTTTATCTAATTATAGATTAATTAGGAATAGAGAACAATCAATTTTATACTCCTAATCAAAATAAAAATTTGATTTGGGTAATTAGTTGTTAGAACTTATACTACACCAAATAACCACTGTCCGTCTATTTTTAATTAAAATTAATTATAAATAATGAGTTCATAACTCCTTGATAATGGTGACGCAATTTTTATGATTTTAAAAGATGAATCATGAATATGCAAATGCAAACAATTCACAATTAAACACTAAAATTCAACAAAAATTCGTAAATTAATTTATTTTATCGAATTTTGTAGGAGTATATGGTGGATTAAAAATCACGTGCTCACAACTGCCCCTCTTTGTTCGGAAACACGAAGAGTTTCCGGGCAAAGACAAATTAAGCGACCATAAACGACTTTACCCATTCGCATACTCCGTCGTGAAGCGCTTTGGAAAAGTTTGACCAAACCCTGCTTCAAAGGTTGCCTACATATCCTTGGCTATAAAGGAATCAGGTCAGTGTAGTTCTGAAGTTTTGGTAGCTGGGACTACTGAGTAACTGTGGTTTCACTGTGGTTGCTGCTGTTACTGCTGCTGATCTCCTTATTACATCCAAAGTAGAGAACGAAAGACTAACTAAACCTATCAACTGCTAAGTTACCAGATTCCTCTCTAAGACTCGGTCTTGAGTCTTGGTCTTCTGTTGACTCTGACCTAGATCTTGATGCTTGTGGGTCGCAAGTGCTGGTTTTGTCTTATCGTTCCTCGGATCGAGGCAGGTTATTCTGAATAGTCCACGTCTTCCCCGTTTCTGCACTTTTTGGATTGCATACTCTCTTTTTTCTTTTTTATAATAATTATTTTGGATCGAAACTTCTTCTTTTGGTCGTCTCGAGTCCATTGTAATCTGCACAAAAATCCAAGAAAATGAACGAAATTATCTGCCCCAGTTTTTAGTGGGAAAATTTCGTGAGTTATTGTAAACAAATCTATACTACTTTATTATTGAAAGCGGTGAAAGGCCGGGAGCAGTGCATCTGGGGTTATTGCAGACTAGGGAGTGGATACCCTATATCTCAAAGCAAGATCCACTGGGGGTGGAAAAAATGAAATCAACTAGGGATTGCGTAACCCTATGTTGGGGAAGAAGTCAATTAGGGAATGTATACCCTTAATTGAAAAAGAAATCATCAATTAGGGAATGTATATCCTTAATTGTCATCGACCAGGGAGCACGTGCACCCTATGTCGGGAAAAGGAAATCAATTAGGGAATTTATACCCTTAATTGGAAAAGGAACACATAAATTAAGGAATGTATACCCTTAATTGGCATCGACCAGGGAGCACGTGCACCCTATGTCGGGAAAAGGAAATCAATTAGGGAATTTATACCCTTAATTGGAAAAGGAACACATAAATTAAGGAATGTATACCCTTAATTGGGAAAGAAAGCCGCAATTAGGGAATGTATACCCTTATTTGGAAAAGAAAGCTTCAATTAGGGAATGTATACCCTTAGCTGGAACAACAAATCATCAATTCGGGAATGTATACCCTTAATTGGCATCGACTAGAGAGCGTGTACACCCGTGTCTGGAAAAGAAAATTAATTAAGGAATGTATACCCTTAATTGGAAAAAGAAAATATCAATTAGGGAATGTATACCCTTAATTATCATCGAAATCATCAATTAGGGAATGTATACCCTTAATAGGAAAAGAAAGCAGCAATTAGGGAATGTATACCCTTAATTGGAAAAGCAATCGTCAATTAGGGAATGTATACCCTTAATTGGCATCGACTAGGGAGCGTGTACACCCATGTCGGGAAAAGAAAATCGATTAGGGAATGTATACCCTTAATTGGAAAAGCAATCGTCAATTAGGGAATATATACCCTTAATTGGAAAAGCAATCGTCAATTAGGGAATATATACCCTTAATTGGCATCGACTAGAGAGCGTGAACACCCGTGTCTGGAAAAGAAAATTAATTAAGGAATGTATACCCTTAATTGGCATCGACTAGGGAGCGTGTACACCCATGTCGGGAAAAGAAAATCAATTAGGGAATGTATACCCTTAATTGGAAAAGAAAACATCAATTAGGGAATGTATACCCTTAATTGGAAAATAAATCATCAATTAGGGAATGTATACCCTTAATTGGAAAAGAAAGCAGCAATTAGGGAATGTATACCCTTAATTGGATAAGAAAACATCAATTAGGGAATGTATACCCTTAATTGGCATCGACTAGGGAGCGTGTGCCCCTACGTCGGGAAAGGAAAATCAATTAGGGAATGTATACCCTTAATTAGAAAAGAAAACATCAATTAGGGAATGTATACCCTTAATTGAAAAAAATGTAGCTAGGGTTTGGAGACCCTACACCACTTCAGGTTTGAGCTATTTTCAACAATTTTTTTGAATAAATGCGGGAAAGGATTTAGGAGAAAACTTCCTTTTTGGAGTTGTTGTTGTAGAGCTGCTTCTAGCTCTTGCGCCTCTTCTTTTGGTTGCACCTACTTTTGCGCGGTTGCTTTTGAGTTGCACCTGTTTCTTATTTCAACAAAGAATAATTTGTTAGTTTGAAACGGTGGTTGGTTATGCGGCCTTGATTATTTCAACTGTTTGATCTTAGCTCTGTTGACGAAGATCTCAACCGCCTGCTTGCTGGTTGGGGATTGGGTTTTCATCTCTAATCCCGAGGACCTTGGCTTTCCAGGTTTTACCATGGCGATCGGTCACGTAGGACCCAATATTTGGCTTTACTTTGCCTTTGTAGGCCTTTCACTTGCTTTCTCTTTTTGATTTCCAGAGTATCGGGGAAATTTTGGCCCCCTCAAATTCTGCTGCAACGGTTAGTCGCGTGGGACTTAACCTTTCCAACTTTATTTCCCCTTTATTGGCTTTTCGTTTCCGACTTTTCTTCCAATTTTAACTTTAGGGCATTTGGAATATTTCGGGTTTTCAAACCTTGCCGAGAGAGTTGGCCACGTGGGACTTAACCTTTCCCTTAATTCGCCTTTATAGGCACTTCAATTTGATTTTCTCCTTTCAAAGGTTTTGAGTTGCAGCATCGGCCGCCATGGCCAGTCGAGGCCGACTTGATGCCCCTGACGAGGTTGGGTGCCCTTTGCATATTCTCCCGTGTCAAATGAGAGCCCTGTAAATCAGTCTTGCCATCCTTTCTTTTCCTTAACTTAGAAATAGGGTCTGACTAAAAGGGATTGAAAGGGAATAACAAAGAAACTGGGATAATGAATTTTGACTAAGATATCCGTTTCGGGGAGAGAAAGAGGACTTATCTGGAGTGCACGCGGCTTTCAATGAACATGACATGCGTCTTGGACTGGATGCCTGATCTATATAAACCATCTGACTCTCAGAAATTCATCACGACTTTTAACTCGAGGTTGAGAAAAATTGCCCCAGATCATGTCAGTAACAGTGACCAGTCATCCTTTTTTCGATTAGCAGTGCCCTTTTCGGGTTTTCACCAGCTAACCTCTCTCATTTCTCTTCTCTCTATCGCCCTGTAGTGCTCTTTGCGAGTTTTCACCAACAAGACTCTCTCATTTTTTATTTCTCTACTTGTCGTCGCCTTATGGTGCCCGTGTGGGTTTTCACCGGTAAGACTCTCTCATTTTAATTTCTCTCATTGCTTGTATGAGGTTCAAATAGATGTATCTTCCCATTTTGGCTTTTCTTTGCCGATCGATCAGAAGGACTTGACTAGGATTTGGGATCAAAATAATTCGTATTGGATTACAACCTTGGAACATTCAGGCGAATCATTGCCGCATCTCAACACTTGCCCCAGTTTAAACTCTTGGGGGAAATGTGGATTTTTATTTTTGTGTGACTGAACCCCAGGGAGAGGCTGCCTACGTATCCTTTCGGAATCAAGTCAGACGTAGTTCAG
>ML294937.1:956-38860 GCA_005239495.1 Nicotiana undulata | reverse complement strand
TTTTACCTTTTTTTTTTTTTTTTTTTTTTTTCTTCTTTCTTTCTCTCTTTTTTGTTTTTATTTTTCTTCTTTCTTTCTCTTTTTATTTTTCTTTTTCTTTTTCTCTTTTTTTTTTCTTCTGATTATTCTTCTCGTTTTTTTTTTGTTTTTTTTAAAGTTCCAAGGAGGTTAGTCAAAGAAGAGTAACCGGCTCAAAGGGTTTGCAAAATGGTAGTGTTTGGGGTAGGATGAATGAAAAGCCTTCATCATTTCAATCGTCAGCGTTGTCATCATGGAAAAGGTGAGACATAATACCTTTTGACTGCATCTGCAGTGACAGCCGTTTCGGGGTCATTTCGTTCGATGTCTCCCAAATACAACGCTCCTTTTGGAAGCAATTTCCTTATGATGTACGGATCTCTCCAATTTGGGGCGAATTTTCCTTTCGCCTCTTCGTGGTGTGGGAGGATACGTCTTAACACAAGTTGCCCTACTTCAAAGTTCCTAGGCCGCTCTTTCTTGTTGTAGGCGCGGGCCATTCTTTGTTGGTACAATTTCCCGTGGCAAACTGCGCCCATCCTTTTCTCATCAATCAGCGTCATTTTCTCTAATCGGGTTTTGACCCATTCGTCATCCTCAATTTCTGCTTCGACAATAATCCGAAGGGAGGGAATTTCGACTTCTACGGGTATTACGGCTTCAGTGGCGTAAACCAATAGATAAGGAGTAGATCCAACCGATGTGCGCATTGTCGTGCGATATCCCAGTAATGCGAAGGGCAATTTCTCGTGCCATTTCCTGAAAGTTTGAATCATTTTCCTGAGGATTTTCTTAATATTTTTATTTGCCGCTTCAACGGCGCCATTGGCTTTTGGCCGGTAAGGGGTGGAATTGCGGTGTGTGATTTGGAACTGTTCACATACCTCCCTCATCAAGTCACTGTTTAGATTCGGCAATGTCGGTAATGATAGTCTTTGGGATACCAAAATGACAGATGATATTAGAGTGCACGAAATCTACCACTCCCTTCTTGGTGATAGCTTTGAATGTGACTGCCTCGACCCACTTTGTGAAGTAGTCGATGGCGACCAAAATAAATTTGTGCCCGTTTGAGGCCCTTGGCTCGATTGGCCCGATGACATCCATCCCCCGGGTAACAAACGACCAAGGTGATGACATAGGATACAATTCTGATGGTGGTGCGTGAATCAAATCGCCGTGTATTTGACACTTGTGGCATTTTCGGACAAAGCTAAAACAATCTTTCTCTATGGTCATCCAATAATACCCGGCTCGCAATACTTTCTTTGCTAGGACGTATCTTTTCATGTGGGGACCGCATACTCCTGAGTGCACCTCGTTCAGAATCTTTTCGGCTTCTTTGGCTTCTATGCATCTTAATAGATTCAGATCGGGAGTCCTCTTATATAGTACTTCCCCACTTAGTAAGAAACTATTGGCGAGTCTCCGGATGGTTCTCTTTTGGTCCCCATTGGCCTGCTTCGGGTATTCCTTTGTTTTCCAAAATCTTTTGATATCGTGATACCATGGTTGGACCTCGGGCTCCACTTCGACCATGTTACAATAACCATGCCTTTCCTTGATTGGGATTTCCAACGGGTCGAGGTGAACATTACCCGGATATGGCAACATTGCCGCTAGAGTAGCTAGTGCGTCGGCTAGCTCGTTGTGGCACCGAGGAATATACCTGAACTTGACAGCTTTGAATCATTTGCTAAGATCTTCCACATGTTGTCTGTATGGAAGGAGCTTAACATCCCGAGTTTTCCACTCTCCTTAAGACTGCTTGATGATCAAATCCGAATCTCCCATGATCAATAAATCCTCTACATCCATGTCGATGGCCATGTTCATACCCATTAAACAAGCTTTATATTCGGCAGTATTGTTCGTATAGAAGAATCGAAGGCGGGCCATGGCAGGATAGTGCTGTCCTGTGGGTGAAATCAGGATTGCCCCAATCCCAACACCTTTTGCATTTACGGTTCATTCAAAGAACATTTTCCAATTGTCGGCGTTTTCAGAAGTTATCTCGACTGAATTTACCTCTTCGTCTGGGAAGTAAGTGCTTAGGGGTTGGTAGTCTTCATCGACAGGATTTTCTGCCAAGTGATCTGCCAATGCCTAGGCCTTTATTGTCGTGCGAGTGACATAGACTATGTCGAATTCAGTGAGCAGAATCTGCCACTTAGCTAATCTCCCGGTGGGCATTGGCTTCTGGAATATGTACTTCAATGGGTCCAACCTAGTGATGAGGTATGTGGTATATGGCAATAAATAATGCCGGAGTTTCTGAGCAACCCAAGTTAGAGCGTATCACTTTTTTTCCAATAGTGTATACTTGGCTTCGTAGCTCGTGAACTTCTTGCTTAAGTAATATATGGCTTGTTCTTTCTTCCCGGTTGTGTCATGTTGCCCGAGAACACACCCGAAGGAATTTTCCAACATCGTTAGATATAAGAACAAATGCCTTCCTGGTTCTGGTGGGACTAGCGCTGGCGGGTTCGACAGATATTCTTTGATCTTGTCGAAAGCGTTTTGGCATTCGTCCGTCCATTTGATGGCTGCATCTTTTTTCAACAGCTTGAATATAGGCTCACAAGTGGACGTCAACTAAGCGATGAACCTGCTGATGTAATTCAACCTACCCAACAGGATCATGACCTCCTTCTTGGTTCTTGGTGGCGGGAGATCCCGAATAGATTTTATTTTGTCGGGTCTAGCTCGATGCCTCGTCGGCTAACTATAAACCCCATTAATTTCCCAGACAGAACTCCATAGGCACACTTGGCCGGGTTTAGTTTTAGGTCATACTTACGCAGGCGTTCGAAGAATTTCCTCAAATGCTGGACATGGTCATCTTGTGTCCTAGATTTAATAATCACATCATCCACGTATACCTCAATCTTCTGATGTATCATGTCGTGGAAAATGGCGGTCATGGCCCTCATAGATGTTGCTCCGGCGTTCTTTAGACCGAATGGCATGACTCGGTAACAATAGGTGCCCCAGGGCATAGTGAAAGCTGTCTTTTCTACATCCTCTTCATCCATCAATACCTGGTGGTATCCAGCATAGCAATCCATGAAACACTGTACCTCATGTTTGGCACAATTGTCAACCAGGATATGTATGTTTGGTAATGGAAAGTTATCTTTAGGGATCGCTTTATTAAAATATCGATAGTCGACACATACTCTGACTTTTCCGTCCTTTTTAGGTACTGGAACCACATTGGCCAGCTAGGTGGTGTATTGGACCACCCGGATCACTCCCGCTTTTAATTGTTTAGTGACCTCTTCTTTGATTTTGTCACTCATGTCTGTTTTAAATTTCTTCTACTTTTGTTGGACGGGTGGATAACCAGGGTAGGTTGGCAATTTCTGTACCACCAAATCTACACTTAGTCCGGGCATGACGTCGTAGGACCAGGCAAACACGTCTTTGAATTCAAATCGAAGCCTCAGATGAAGATGTGAAGTAGGCAGACGCCCGTAAAAGCAATGGATGGGACCTACCTCAGCCAGTCCCACATATTACTGAGACTTTCATCGAACCGCAATATATCGAAGAAGAAGAAGAGGCCTTTACGGCCGAAGAAATTGAAGGAATTTGCGAGGCCATGAAGAAGATGTTGTATGAAACTAACATGGTCCAGTTGGGAGAAGGCTCAAGCACCGCTGAGGTGCATTACATGGGCCCAAACGCCAAGTTTCAGAATTGGAAGGCTACTCCATTCCCCGTCAGGCGAGAGACTCGGTAGTTTAGTTTTGCCATCTTTCCTGCACTATGAGTTATTTCAGGGTGTAACTCAAGTGTTTTTAATTTACTGCCTTTTTGAATTCCAATGTAAACCCTCCTATGTTCAAATTCAGTGAAATGAAAATCAAAATTTCATAGTCTATTATTCCTTCTGATTTTTGCCTATTTTTCTTATTTTTCAGTCCTAATAATGCGGCTTTAAATAACATGACATGCTTGTGTACTTCATGCTCTGATCTTAATACGCTCTCTAACCTCGAAATAATGAGTCAAGAACCGGAATATGACGAAGAAGAGGCTTTTAGGGAAATAAATCGAGAATTAGAACAATTCGAGAATAAGCCTAAGCCGAACTTAAACGAACAGAACCCGTCAACTTGGGTAATGTAGAAGAGGTTCGAGAAACCATGAAACCTATGCCGAAGAATTGTTTAGTGGAAGGTAGAGAGATCGGTTCAGTGATACCTTGCAAAGACACCCCAAGTCCCTTTCAGGGTCTGTATCCATGTCTAATCATGTCGGTAGCGACCATGATTGACGCATTTGATAGGCAGGGTTGTGGGCACGGAGCACCTTCTTCATTCTTGTCGGCAGGCACAATTTGAAATGCTTGATAGACAATGTGCTCACTCCCCTCTCTGGCTTCAAGACAAGGGATCGAGGGGTCTCTGTAGATTGAATGCTCGTCCTCCCCGTGGACCACTATCTCCTGGTTTTCATATTCAAATTTGACCATTTGATTGAGAGTAGAGGGTACTGCTCCAGTGGCATGAATCCACGGTCTTCCTAGCAGGAAATTGTATGAGGTATCCATATCTAGGATTCGGAAGGTTACAGTGAAGTCCACAGGGCCGATCGTCATAACTATGTCTATTTCGTCGATGGTGTCCCTTTTGATTCCATCGAAGGCACGGACATAGACATTATTCGTCCTGATTCTCTCAGTGCTGATTCCCATTCCTTGTAGTGTGGATAAAGGACAAATATCTACCCAGGAACCTCCATCAAGCATAACTCTCTTCACATAATATCCCTCACTTTTAACTGTTAAGTGTAAGGCTTTGTTGTGAGCGGCTCCCATGGGAGGTAGATCATCCCGGCTAAAATAAATTTTGTTTACTGCAAAGAAACGCTCGGCCATTCTTTCCAATTGTTCGACTGAGGTCTCTGCCGGCACATATGCTTCATTCAGCGTTTTCAAGAGTATTTTTTGATGCTCGCTTGAGCGCATCAACAAAGATAAGAGTCATACTTGATCAGGAGTTTTCCTGAGTTTCTCAATTGTGGCGTATTCAGTCATGTTCATCTTCTTAAAGAACTCTTCAGCTTCCTCGGCGGTGATAGGTCTTTTAAGAGGGAAGCATTTGTTCATGTTTTTGGCTAGCTCCTTCAGATTGAGGTATCCTTCAGAGGAGTTTGCTTCGATTGCTTATCCTGTGATCTCTTTCTCTTTGTATGTCACTACCATCTTGTTGTAGTTCTAAGGGACGACAGTAGTATTTTCACGGGGGCTTGCGGCGCGCGGCTAATAACCACGGGCTCATTCATCCTGGGTGAAATTATTTGCCCCCGCGCCACGTATGTCCCCTTTGGTACATACATTGTCGGGCCGTTTGTCATGGCTCTGTTGAATTGTAGCCTTCTAGGCGGGCTCAACATAACTTGTTCCTTCTTCGGTGCCCTGGGGATGTAAAAAACAACGTCTTTAGAAGATCCTACCTTTGTCTTGGCTTCAGCTTTCCTCGTAGCTTGAGGAACGGGATTACTCTATTTTATTCCCTTGGCTGGCTTGGGTGCTGCCTTAGGCTTTTCTCTGCATCTGCGATGGCAATGATAGCTTTCAAAGCTGGATAAAAATCTTGGTCCTCGCAGATCATGCCGATAACAGGCCCATTGTTATGGGCGGGTAATGGATTGTTAGTCACATTTGGAGCTTCTTCATCCCTTAACACTACCTTCTTTTGCTCTATAAGGTTTTCCACAGCCCGCTTGAGAGTCCAGCAATCCTCCGTGTCGTGTCCCTCTGTTCCGGAATGGTAGGCACAATTAGTTCCCGGTTTGTATGACACTGATGCTGAGTTTTGTCTTGTCGGAGGCACGGGCTCTAAAAGCCCCATCTAGATCAATTTTGGGAAAAGACTTGAATATGGCTCACCGATAAGAGTGAAATTGAGTCTCCTCGGGGGCTCACGGGGGTAAGCATTGTATGGGTAGTTGTTTTGAGGAGGGCGTGGATTGTATGGAGCTGGGGGAGGATTGTTATTTCTTGGGGGCGGAGCTCTGTTTTGGTTGTATTGTTGTTGCGGCCAAAAATGCGGCTGAGCGTTCATTACTTCATAGGGAAAAGGAGATCTAGTGTATGCTGCGTTTTGGTGAGGGTAATAGTGTTTGGAGGGTATGGGGAATGGACCTGAGTGTTGCCGAGGACCCCTGACATCGGAAGCCATCATGGCCCCTTCTTCTTTCTTCTTTCTGTTGGTTACACTCCCGGATCCATTTTGGATGGCCTGGGAAGTTGCTCTTATGGCTGATTGGCTTAGGATACGACCGGTCTTTAAACCATTCTCAACCATTTCCCCAATTTTGATTGCTTCTACAAATGGTTTGCCCATGGCACACATCATATTTTGAAAGTAATCCGCTTCTTGTGCTTGTAGAAAAACACTGACCATTTCGACCTCATCCATCGGAGGTTTGACCCTAGACGCCTGCTGGCGCCACTTAATAGCGTACTCTCTGAAACTTTTCGAGGACTTCTTTTTGAGGTTGGATAGAGAGTTTCTATCGGGAGTGATATCCACGTTGTATTGGAATTGTCGAACAAAGTCCCGGGCTAGGTCATCCCACACGTGCCAGCGGGATATATCCTGGTCCATGTACCATTCTGATACAATCCCAATTAGGCTCTGTCCAAAATATGCCATGAGAAGTTCCTCTTTCCCACCTGCTCCTCGGAGTTGGTTGCAATACCTTTTCAGATGGGCTATGGGGTCCCCATGTCCATCATATTTTTCGAATTTGGGGGTTTTGAACCCGAGAGGCAAGTGGACGTGCGAGAATATGCACAAATCGGCGTAGGAGACTCTTTTCTGCCCGCTCAGCCCCTGTATGTTCTTGAGGCTCTGCTCGATACTCTTCATTTTCCAAGCCATTTCTTCGTGCTCAGGGCTTTTCTTATCTCGTCCCAAAGTAACTTCATACTGAGGTTATTGGGGGTATGAATCAGAAGTGACATGTGTGGCGCCCAAAAATGATGGCGTTTTGAATGTAAAAGCCGACGGCTCAAAGCTGTGCTCGGTGATAGTTGGTGGAGCCGTGGCGAAGCTCGGTGGTGCTGTGAAGATGTTGGATGATGCACCGGAGAACAAGACTTGGGGGCGAACCTCATAAGGTCTTCCGGCAAAGTGAGCCGACATAGTTGGGTATCCGAACGGCGTGGCCGAGTAAATTATAGCGATGTTAGAAGTTCTGGCTGTCCTGCGGATTATCTAGGGGAAACCCGGGATGGAACTAGGCGGTTCCCTACCATTGGACTATGCGTCCCACATTTCTAGCATGCGGCAATGCAGGATCCTATTTTCTTCAGCTGTGGCTGACTCATGCGTTGGGATGACTGGATTCGGGTCCTCCACAGAAGAGTTCGCGATTGATAAGTGGCTTTCGGATGTCATTTCTATGCTTCCCTTTGATCTAGTGAAGTAGGGATGGGGAGCCAGGTTACCGCAAAACCAACCACCCTAGAAAAAGACCTTTAAGAGTGAACCAACGAAACGTTAGGTCGGAACATTTTATCTCATATAGAAATCGCACGTTTGGGGTATGCAATGCACCTAGGCAATTTAACGCTTTCTATATGTTTTGAAATGGTTGTGTGTCTCATCCCGACTTTATTTTCTCGGATTTGAACTTTCCTTTATTTTTTATCTTATTGTCATCCTTTTGCCTTTCTCTACCACTCTTTTCTTTCTTTCATTGTATTATTTTTTGCTCTTTGATTTCTCACTCACTTTCACTTCTTGATATTATGATCGAATCCTACGTTGATTGCCTAAGTATCACAGCGCCACGTGAATCAAATCATCACGTAGTTCAAAGGATAAACCTGAAGGAAAGAAATAAACATTTTTCCAAAACTTTCATTCATTGGATAAAATACTTTCAATTTCATGGAAAACTTCAGTACATTTTGAAACTTTTTAAAAACTATAAAAGACTTAAGAAACACTTTCTTGGAAATGTAAAAACTACAGTGGACTTGGACAGGACTGCATCAAGAAAATAAAATACAGACTCAAGAAATATCAAAAATATATCAGTGCTTCCATTGCTTCTGGCACCCGTGGGGCATCGTTCGGCCTTTCCACGGCCATGCGTGCTATATCTTGTTAGAGGCGGTAGAGGTCGTCCATTATCTTGTGGACGAAGATCATTACTGCTGAGAAGAAGGTGGTCCGAGACATGTTTTCGCATTCCTGGCATTTGGTGACAATGTAATCAGCTATCTCCCGGATCCTTTGTCTGATGATACCTTTCTCCTGAAGTAGACGCCCGATCTGCTGAGATCTTGCCTCTAAAGCCTGGGCATCTTTGTGAGTCTGCTTTTGCCAATGTCGCAATTCTTCTTCCAACTGGGCTATCATGTCATAACATTGTTCTCTTTCTGCCTTAAACCTTTTTGCTTGTTTGGCCATCTCGTTTTCAAAGGTGGCCATTCTTTCTTTCAAACCTAGAACTTCTTGGTCATGCTTTCTCTTCAATTTTTTCACGAATTCTTCCCTTTCTTCTGCATTCCTTTCCAACTTTGCTCGAGCTCGGGTCAAATCTTCCTCGGCTTTGTCTAAGTCGTCCACATAGCTACACAACTTTTGCCTGAGACTAATGACAAGTCTTTCGTCGGCTCTACTTCTTTCTGTGTTTTCAATGGCTATCCTCATTTTATGGATTTGAGCTTTGAGGGTTTCATTTTCTTTTTTTATCATGTTTCTTTCCCCTTCGGTTGCAGCAGTTTGTAAAGTGTTTTCAAATTTTAGCTCTCGGATATGGGCTTCTAGTTTACTTATTGTGGCCCGGTAGTTGTTTTCCTTTTCTAGCGAACCCCAATGTTCTTGTGTTTTCTCAGTAAAATGCTGTACGTGAGGTCTCTTCGCAGGTCGCTCTGTTTCTTGGTGCTCTCGGCCTCTTCTACCATACCAAGAAATATAGTCTGGCTCTACTTCCCCTTGAGATAAGTTTCACACCCGAGTCTGAGGCTCCAAGAATCTGCACTGGTTCCAAATCTGACGGACCCTGTTTTCCGGAAATGTAGCTCTCGGACACAACTAAATGGCTTGTTTGCTCAAGTCCTCATCATGTGGAATGCCTTGTTGTCTACCCAGTTGCCGTAAAACCCGATGTGGGGTATGACTGGATACTCCGCATACCCATTAATAAAAGATAGCACACTTCAGCGGACATATTGATAACCTCGCCGACGGGGAGCCATCCGAAGGTCCACTTGATCCGGTCGGCGGTCAATGAACTCAGATGTGAGTGCCAAGCTTCTGTTCCCTCAAAAAAAATTTGGCCTACTACCCGAGTACTGTGTTCTTCAATACAATTCAGACCGGTTAAGCCATATTTCATGTAACCTGGGCGGTGACAGAGGTGCTCGATAATACAAATCTGTAGGAGCAGGTTGCACCCCTCAAAGAACTTTCCCCCTGACTGGGAAATTGTTAGGGCACGGTAAATTTCGGCTAAGATTATTGGTATGAGAGTGCCATTGTTCTTTTTTGTCATGAAATCCGCCATCCCTACCAGTCCGATGTCTATCAGTCCGTCATCTCGGGGGAAGATTAAAGTTCCCGGGAATGCTACCACAAAAGCTAACCCCCTGCGGGCTTCCCATTTAACCTGGTTCTTGTGATGAGTCAGACCAGTATTTTCAGCTTCATAGCCCCGAGGATCTCCATACCGTTTGTACAGAAAATAGAAAGTGCAGAACCCTTTAGCCAGGTGTGAGTCTTCAGTGTCACGACTAATGTTCAAAAGATCCAAGAATTTGTGTGGAGTTACCGCCCGGGGTGCCACCGGATACCGACTTCTAAGATTGTCACTGAAACCAGCATACCCCGCTATTTCCTTTAGCGTGGGTGTCAACTCAAAGTCTGAAAAATGGAACACGTTGTGGGCAGGGTCCCAAAATGACACTAAAGCTTCGACGATATCCAACCTCGGCTTGATTTTGAGAAGGCAAGTGAGTCCGCCCAAAGCTTTTATGGCAGACTTTCTACTAACTTCCCCCAGGTCGCTCCACCACATATGGAATCCCACGGGAATTTCCTCGACAGCCCTGAAGGGAGTGTTTTCAACTGTATTCATCCTGCACATTTGTTTGAATGTTTTCATTAAGAAAACAAAGTCAAACAAGGTTTTGACTGGAAAAAAAAAAAGTGTCATTTTTGCAAAAGTTTTGTAATTTTTTTAAAAAAAGAAATGGACCGTCTTTGCGAATACGGCCCCTCAATCATTTGAGTAGGAAGCTTTTAGGGTTGTGCTCGCTAATTGGGCCAAAAATTTTCGAAAAGACTATAAGTGACTATTTTGGCAAAAATAGCCTTTCGGCGTCCCGTTGGGACAATTGGCTATTTTAGGTAAGAACAACATCACCTAATTTTGCGACCGTGTTTTCTGTCTTGGTTTTGAAAATAAGGTTGGACCCGATGAGGGTTGCCTACGTATCTCACATCCGGTGAGAATCAAACAATGCGTAGTCCGAGAAATCTCGACACAATTTTGAAAAAATATGCACCGACTTACTTTATTTTGAAATAGTATCGGGTTCTTTCAAAAATCGGCTAAATCTCCTATTCCATTCCTCTTGGTTTTTCTGTCATCTCTTTTCTTTTCTTCCATTTTTGTTGTTTATTTCACTTTTTATATAGCCGGTCAACAAACAATCCATAACAAAATGTTGTACATATAGCAAGTAGGATGCATCAGGATAGTCTTTCATTTTGGGTTCACCTGTCCTAGACGGACCCAACCCCTGTGTTGAGTCCCCTAAGTCAAATGCACGTGATGCAAATAAATGTTCCTACTAGGGATCCGTCATGAGGCTATGTCATACTAGGTTTATCCCCTGGGGTTATGTTCTAGACAAGGCTTACCCGAGCGGACAGCTCGAGCCGAGGTCGGGGCAGCGTAGCGGGAATACTGAAGCTTCACCGGCTTTGCAACTTGTCCGTACCGCGTTCTAAAATTTGGATGACTCTAACAGAAAAGAAGTCACACGAAGTGCACACTTCCCAGATGAGTTAGAAGGCCTAGAGAGAAGAAGGGTTTCAGCATAGTTTTATACGCAGTTCAAATAATATCAAAGCGGTAAATGCGGCAATTAACACATTAGGTTTAAACATGTAAAATCAGATAATGAAAACAAAATATAATAGCTATTTTAAGCTCGAATTATTGAACCCTGAACCAGAGATTCTGGGTTCCTTCCGCAGCAGAGTCGCCAGAGCTGTCACACCTCCTTTTTCACTACCCCGTGATTAATGAAGGGTAATAAGGGAGTTTTTCCAATTAAAGTTACATTATTCGGTTTTGGGGTTTATTATTATTTCAGAGTCGCCACCCGAATTTTTTACGATGCTCCGGGACACCGTTTTTGTTTTGAAAATCCCAAACCGAGGAAACTTTGACTCTGTTTTGATTTGTCTGCGACCAGAAATCCGAGTAAGGAATTCTGTTAACCCGGGAGAAGGTGTTAGGTATTCTCGAATTCCGTGGTTCTAGCACGGTCTCTAAACTATTATCATCTGGCCTAAATTATCTGATTACTTACATGTTTTAACCCATTGTGCATTTAGCCTTTCTTTAAATTTTAGCCGCTTTTGACATTTATGGATTTATCATGAAAACAAGTCATGAGAAACGTGCACTTGTTATGCTTTTGGACGTGTTACAATTACGCCACATGAAATGCGCCCGTAATTGTAATGCGTAATTTTATTATGATTTGAAGTTTAAGACGGGGACATGAGTTGTCGCGCCCGAGTGTAGATTACGTAGTAAAGACTATTGGTCATGACAGTTTATAGTGCCTATTTAAAGCAACGTTCGATTATTCCTTACCTTTTTCTATTTTTGAAGGAGCGTTTTAGTTTTTAAGATCAGTTAGGGCGTTTATGGATTTATCTCCGACAAGTCACGATGGCGTGCACTTGTTATTTTTGAGCACACGGCAAACACGTCACATGAAATGCACCCGTGGATGCTATGTACATTTTATTGTTGTTTGAAGTTGAGGGTCGGGGGCATGAGTTGCCACTCCCGAGTGTGGATTATGGTAGTTTTGGAATAATATTTGATTTTTCCACTAGGTTTTGTAATTTTAATCTAAAGGGAGTATCCTTTGTGTCACAACCCAAACCGATGGGCCGTGACGGGCACCCGGTATCTTACCCAACCGAGTACCAATGTAGCGTATCTTTCTTATTACATTATTACATACACATGACATATGGGCCTAATAAGCCAACACAATCCTTTATAAACTCAAAACATAGGCCGGCCAGGCCGAACAATCCTTTATGTACAAGACGTATGTCTACAAGCCTCTAAGAGTACATAAATATCATAAAGGTCGGGATTGAGTCCCGCCTTACCAAACAATATGTGTCTAAATCATACTAACCAAACGAGCAACTCCGAAGCAAATGGAGCGCACCAACATATTCCGCTGAGCTGATAGCCTACTTGGAGGGCTCTCGACCTGTTTATCAGGACCCGCAGGCATGAAACGCAGCGACCCCAGGCAAAAGGGACGTCAGTACGAATAATGTACTGAGTATGTAAGGCACATAAATAAATACATAAGAGACATGGAAGAGATATAGAGTAATTGACTCAACATGTATGTCTGGATAACTCTATAAATAGTAAATCACTTTTAGTATCATGCATATGCGTATGAATGTCATGTCGTGCATAGGTATATGTTTCATAACATCATCAGCCTCTGAGGGCATCCCATCATATCATATCGGCCACTGTGGGCAAAATCATCATTGTATACCAGCTGATCAGGTGGTGGTGCGTATATAACGCCATAACCTTTCCCATATCCCATATCCATATATATACATACATATATATGCGTATATAAAGCCATTTGAATATACATACATATATACGCGTATATAACGCCGTTTGAATCATATTTCAGCCAATGTGGGCAACATCATCATCATATACCAGCTGATCAGGTGGTTGTGCGTATATAACGCCGTAACCTTTTCCAATATCCCATATACATATATTTACATATATACGCGTATATAACGCCATCTGGTCATGGGTCAATGCACATGTATGAAATGCATGAAAAATACGTAATAATCTCCATATTCCTTCCGGATAAACTTTTCCAACTACGTATTATTCTGATACCCATGAACAAAAAATAATAATAATTCTCATAGGGAATCAAGAATATAGACACCCCTACTATTTCTATGAATAGAGTAATTTATAGAAACTGTGTATTTGCTCGTTTCCTCGGTATAATTTGGACCATGCCAAAAGAAAAAAGGGATAGCCTTAACATACCTGAGCCGATTCTCTTGACAATCCTCTAACATACGTTAATTGCGACAAAAGACGAAAAAAAGTCATATGAAAGGCTCGAAGCACAACTTTGCTATGCAAAGATAATGTTGGCTGAAACTTTATCTTAAAGAATTAACAGTAGCGTTTTTGTGCAAGCAAGTCTTGTGGAAGCTTTTGCAAAGATAATGTTGGCTGAACTTTATCTTAAGGAATGGGAAGCAACGTTTTGTGCAAGCAAATCTTGTGGAAGCTCATAATGGAAAGAAAAATACTTTGATTTCTTTCAAAGTCTTAAGAGACCAAAATGAATAAAATGGTCACAACACCTTTTAAGTGTTTGAATGGTGTGGCTCACGTTAGTTGCCACCTTGCAATTTAATTGATGAGTCATTCACATTGAAGAAGGGGCTGCCACATCATACAATTTAATACTTATCCAGTATATCTTCAATTAATTAGGTAATGTCCTGTTACTCGATAATTAACCAGTTACCCGTATAATTGAGAATTATTCCCACTTACTTTAAATATTACTCACTTTTCACATGCCTTATACACCTTACTATCATGGTCATGTGGTACCTCGTATGGCACATATCCATAAATACCGAGTATTTTAGTTTGGGCCGTATTTTTATCCCAACATGACAAACTTGGACGAAAATTTATTTTCTTAGACTTGTTTCCCCTCTCACCTTCACGATTTTACTCATCACTTGTTTTAAATAGCATAATGGTTAAATTCTCAAAATAATCTCATTCACGTACTTGCGTCGATTAACTTACGACGAAACTTTAACAACGAAAATGCGGGATGTAACATCATTCCCCCCTTTGGAACATTCGTCCTCGAATGTTTAACCTTTCGGGATTTATATAACCTTGGTAGAGTCTCCCTTGTAACAACGCTACTACCAAACTCTTCTTGTAGAAACCCAGTAATTTAACGCCATATAGGACCACAATCATTAATAACGACGATGGCCTCACATGACCAATAACAATAGCTAGCACAAAAATATGTGCACGCACCTTGAGGTTATGACGTCTCAGTCAGACCCTTCTCTGGAAGAGGAAATAGGTAGGGATATATAGACTTCATGTCTTCCTCGGCCTCCCAAGTCATTTCTTCAACATTGTTTTTCCTCCAAAGTACTTTCACGGAGGCTACATCCTTATTTCGTAACTTGCGGATCTGTCGGTCTAGGATGGCAACAGGAATTTCCTCATATGACAAGTCCTCTGTAATCTGTACATCATCTGTGGGCACCACTCGGGTAGGATCGCCAATGCACTTCCGTAACATAGATACGTGAAAAACTGGATGGACAGACTCCAACTCTGAGGGCAATTCTAACTCATAAGCTACTTAGCCAACTCTCCGAATGACCCTATAAGGCCCAATATATCGTGGGCTAAGTTTGACTTTCTTGCCAAACATCATCAAGAATCTTATAAGAATCAAGAAGTACCAACAACATTGATAACATAATAATAAGAGAAGCAACCTCAACATAAATTTTTCCATAAGGAGCGAAACAATGTAAGTACTGCTAGCTTCTAAGAGTAGAGTACCTTTGGAAGCTCGCTCATTTGTATTATTTGGATCATGCCAAAAATAAAGAAAGGATAGTCTTAACATACTTTAGCTTGTGACCTATAAATATCCATTTATAATACTCGCAACTTTCCTTCAACTTGTTTGTACAATATAGTTCCTTATGTTATTCTCGAACGTCAAGCGATACATCACGTCGTCTCCAACTCTTCTCTACTCTTCTAACNGATATTGAATCCCAGCACTCCTAGCCTTCTATCCGAGGTATGGACTATTCACATATTCTGCCTTTGAGTATCTCGTACGTTGTTCACCTTTACCTTACTTACCTTAAAATTTCACATCGTATCTTCTATCTCTTTCATGAACTCCCTTCCACATAGGTATAATTCATGTCCATAACTTGAAGCTCTATTATAATTCTTACACCGCTGGTGCAAACACAATTCGGTGGGAGCTTCGTACTTACTTCTTATGAGGCTGGTACTCTTCAGTTGGCTTCATCATAGAGTCGTTATAGAATATGGTTGTTGTACTATCTCTCTTGTACCTCTGATATTAAGAGTGATTCTACAATGTTCTCATTTACGAGGCATATAATTTTTCTGGGTCCAGTAAACAAACTCTTGATTTACTTAGTGGATGTAACTCTTTAGTTTACTCTTTCCTCTGATCAACCTTTATGTAGGCTTAAGTTATCTTTCAATCTGAGGCTCATGGTATTAGTTATTACTTTAGCCCTTCATGGATGCTATGCAATATCCATGATACAATCTTCTAACACATCATTCATTTATCTATGACCTGGGCTCAATTCTTTCTTTTAACTCGTACCAGAATCTTCTACAGTTGTATGGTTGTCAACATATATGCTGCATGGATAATACTTCGAACTATTAAGTGTATTCATAACGTAACTAACTCTGGATCATTGATCAGATAATTCCTTTCGTTCCTTCTCAGCTTTCTTTAAACGTAAGTTATTGCTTTCCTGATCTTTCTGAGCCTTTGTTGCATGCATACTTAGCTTATCTAAGTTCCCATGCATGCCAGAGTTTTCGTGAAACTCATACGATCTCGAATATTACTTTTGATTTTACTTCCCGCTCATTAGCCACGGTAGGTGCCACTTTCTTTTGGAGTGCTTACAATATTGTAGTGAGACTGTTTTTACATAACCATTTCCTATTTAGGTCACTGAGCTTAGGTTGAAGCCTTCTTCCTTATTTCCTCAGCTAGTCTTTCATTTTAGTACTTAGGGAGGACCCTCTGACTTTTGTAAAGCTGCGAGCTTATTACATCGTATATTTGACAGAATTTTTGATGTCCTTCCTCGCATATAATTATCCGTGGTTACTTACCTTCACACCCTTGTGCTTGTAGGGTTGCTTCGAAACTTGATATTTTGACTATTTTCCTAGTGGCATTGTCTTTTATATATGTAATACTCATACAGTACTTTTAACTATCCCGACTCTTGTTTGAATATATATTTTTTGAGTATTATAATGATATTCTTCGAGGCTGAATTCTCCATGTTGGGTTCTACTATGTTTATCTTACACGATCTGATGACTCTTTTGTAACCTCTTGTTTAGCCATAACTGGGATCTTCCTGACCAATTACTAACTACTCATTGGCCCATTCTCATATCAATATTCCTCGTAATTTTTCTTAGTTTATTTCCTTCGTCTTAACTTATGTCCCGCACTGGCTCCTTCTTTATGCATAACATTCCGGGCAGGAACGCCTCACTTCTTCTCCTTGGCGTTGTGTTTGCATAATGTTCTGGGATCGTAGCCTATCTGTAGGCTTTGAATAGTGCAATCTCATCCCTTTCTTATTTTTATTGCATTCTTCCTTTACCATTTCGTAGCTACTAAAACCACTTAATTCTGACTTAACACCATATCACTCCATATTCTCCCCTTTAGGGGAATACTAAGAGTTGAAGCCACGAGGATCTACCTATAGATGTGTTACCTCTTCATCTTTGGCGTCTTTTCACATCATCGATGACCCTTACTCGCCTTGCGGCAATCCTTCTGTACCAAGGATAACAAAATTCCTCACTCACGAGGGTGATACTTAGTGTAACTGGCACATACAACCCCTTAAGCTTAACTTTACTCGCATTGCTTGCTTTAGGAAACGTCTTCCTGAAATGCGATTCTCTGGATTTCTCATGAATCTTCTTCTATTGTCCAATCTATTATCGTCAGAGTGCAATCTCTAAATTTCTCACGATGCCGACTATTATCAAATCATTCAGTCCCTAATTCATGTTTAGTTTATCTTTTTCCACCAGTCCATGATGACTTCTATTACTCTGGGTCTAACTTTTTCTTCTGAATCACGTTAGCATCGTGAACTTATTTCTCAAAATGAGGACGTGACTGTATGGCATATACTCTTTTGTTGTCCTAAGGCCTGTCACCTCTCATATTTTCCTTCCTTTGACTATAGACTCTGTAATACTGTCATTTTTTTTTGTCTACTATTGTCATCCATTTCACATCTTACTCATAATGCTTCATTAACTCTTTTCTTATTTCCTGCTAACATTTATGCTCACCACTTTATTCTGAAAACTCGAACAAGACATTCTTTTGCTTTCAGCTTCCCTTTGCTCCATCCAGTGGCTCTTCAAGTTGCTCAACGTTCTCGCTTTACTAGGGACGCGAGCCACACTAAGGTAGTATATATCCCATCAAGGCTTATAGTGCATGTCTTTGTAGTACTTATATATGGCTGCACTATTTTAGAGTGTACCATCTGGGTATCTCATAAAGTGATCTATTAGAACATTTGCAATATCCTTCGGAAATATCAACTGACGCAAACAATCCATCACATCTTCGTATACTACTTATGTTAACCCCCATAGGGCATATCTGGAATGGGTGCGACCAATTATATATACCTCTGTTACTATTGAATATAACTCAAAAAGCTTATGTTTCTCTGCCTCAATTATAAACGTCGTTAACCTTCATTAATTAGGCGCCTCGTACCCTTCTTCATATTGCTTCTTTTGCTCGTTGAAACTTGTATTTATCTTCTTAATCTCTTATTGTATTTCACCATAAAGGTGAATAGGCATTCTTGCCTTAAGGCTTCTTAACAGGAAGCTTACACCTTCCAGTACACCCATGATCTGCTAAATACCTCACATTTACTTGTCGTGGGCATCTTACCAAAATCCAATTCCTCTAACTCAGATCTTCCACAACTATCTCTCTTTCCAATCCTTCTTTCCGGATGTAGGTATCGTCTTATTACGAATAAAATAGAATTTCGGGATTTGAATTCTTATAAGTGAGCTCTACCACACGATCTAGAGTAAGAAGAAAGAGTGACAATCCTAAATGCCCTGTAGCCTCCTGCTTATAAGTGTGGTGCACGACACACCCATAAAAAAGACTCTACTTGACATGGCTTGTAGACTCCCTAGGATAGAACTGCTCTGATACCACTTTCTTTTGTCACGACCCAAACCGATGGGCCGTGACGGGCACCCGGTACCTTACCCAACCGAGTACCAACGTAGCGTATCTTTCTTATTACATTATTACATACACATGACATACGGGCCTAATAGGCCAACACAATCATTTATAAACTCAAAACATAGGCCGGCCAGGCTGTACAATCCTTTATGTACACGACGTATGTCTACAAGCCTCTAAGAGTACTTAAATATCATAAAGGTTGGGACAGAGTCCCGCCTTACCAAACAATATGTGTCTAAATCATACTAACCAAACGAGCAACTCCGAAGCAAATGGAGCGCACCAACATTTTCTGCTGAGCTGATAGCCTACTTGGAGGGCTCTCGACCTGTTTATCAGGACCCGCGGGCATGAAACGCAGCGTCCCCAGGCAAAAGGGACGTCAGTACAAATAATGTACTGAGTATGTAAGGAACATAAATAAATACATAAGAGACATGGAAGATATATAGAGTAATTGACTTAACCTGTATGTCTAGATAACTCTGTAAATAATAAATCACTTTTAGTATCATGCATATGCGTATGAATGTCATGTCGTGCATAGGTATATGTTTCATAACATCATCAGCCTCTGAGGGCATCCCATCATATCATATCGGCCACTGTGGGCAAAATCATCATTGTATACCAGCTGATCAGGTGGTGGTGCGTATATAACGCCATAACCTTTCCCATATCCCATATACATATATATACATACATATATACGCGTATATAATGCCATATGAATATACATACATATATACGCGTATATAATGCCGTTTGAATCATATTTCAGCCAATGTGGGCAACATCATCATCATATACCAGCTGATCAGGTGGTGGTGCGTATATAACGCCGTAACCTTTTTCCATATCCCATATACATATATTTACATATATACGCGTATATAACGCCATCTGGTCATGGGTCAATGCACATGTATGAAATGCATGAAAAATACGTAATAATCTCAATATTCCTTCCGGATAAACTTTTCCAACTGCGTATTATTCTAATACCCATGAACAGAAAATAATAATAATTCTCATGGAGAATCGAGAATATAGATACCCCTACTATTTCTATGAATAGAGTAATTTATAGAAACTGTGTATTTGCTCGTTTTTTCGGTATAATTTAGACCATGCCAAAAGAAATAAGGGATAGCCTTAACATACCTGTGTCGATTCTCTTGACAATCCTCTAACATACGTTAATAGCGACAAAAGACGAAAAAAAGTCATATGAAAGGGTCGAAGCACAACTTTGCTATGCAAAGATAATGTTGGCTGAAACTTTATCTTAAAGAATTAACAGTAGCGTTTTTGTGCAAGCAAGTCTTGTGGAAGCTTTTGCAAAGATCATGTTGGCTGAACTTTATCTTAAGGAATGGGCAGCAACGTTTTGTGCAAGCAAATCTTGTGGAAGATCATAGTGGAAAGAAAAATACTTTGATTTCTTTCAATGTCTTAAGAGACCAAAATGAATAAAATGGTCACAACACCTTTTAAGTGTTTGAATGGTGTGGCTCACGTTAGTTGCCACCTTGCAATTTAATTGATGAGTCATTCACATTGAAGAAGGGGCTGCCACATCATACAATTTAATACTTATTCAGTATATCTTTAATTAATTAGGTAATGTCCCGTTACTCGATAATTAACCAATTACCCGTATAATTGAGAATTATTCCCACTTACTTTAAATATTACTCACTTTTCACATGCCTTATACACCTTACTATCATGGTCATGTGGTATCTCGTATGGCACATATTCATAAATACCGAGTATTTTAGCTTGGGCCGTATTTTTATCCCAACATGACAAACTTGGACGAAAATTCATTTTCTTCGACTTGCTTCCCCTCTCACCTTCACGAATTTACTCATCACTTGTTTTAAATAGCATAATATTTAAATTCTCAAAATAATCTCATTCACGTACTTGCGTCGATTAACTTACGACGAAACTTTAACAACGAAAATGCGGGATGTAACACTTTGCCTATGGGATAAAATCATCTAAAATTGGATTCATTATCTTAAAGGCAAGTATTTGGGTTATGGCCATATTTTAGCCCCATGATTGAATTAACCCTTTGGTCAAATCCTAGTTTTAGTCTATTTTTTTGCAAGAAGAGTGAAGCTTTGTGACGTAATTAAAACATGCTAACATGAAAGGCTCTAAAATTACTAATTCACAAGTCACATATTCAAAGAAAAGTCAATTTGACACATTCAACTATAATAGGTCATTGAATAAATAGTTTTACCAATTTCAAATGGCTTGAATTCACGTTATTTACTTTCACATGCATTGAGTCTTGTTCGATAGTATTTATATATCTATTGTTGTTGTAAATTCAGAAAGCTTAAGGATACGAAATGAATTAAACATGTTGGGGCCACAAATTCCTATTTGTATATTTTGAATGTCACTGAATCTGGAACGGTTGTTTTTTTCAGAATCTTAGTAAATATTTACAAGGGGCCTGATTTGGATACAGGTTTACACGAAACATTATTGACTAGCAGATTTATATTTGTATCTTTTGAAACTCGTCAGAGACAAAAAGAAGCAAATCTGGTAAATCATAAGAATCTAAAAAAAAATGGTGTCTTAGACGAACTCATCTTTTCACTGAGATTATACAAAGTAATTTTTCTTTTGATTCAGATCATGTACTAACAGTCCCATTACTATAATTACTAAATGAAAGTATAACCTTAGGACTTATGAGCTTTTAGACCCCTTCAAGCCCAACAACCTGGTCCAGATTAATTCGAGCCCTGATAGGCCAGTTCAACAAAAACTAGCCCATTTCCAAGAGTTTCAGATCGGTAGGATAAAAATGCATCCTAATATTAACTTAGTAGTGTCCAGTCTTAAATTACATTACAATGAGATCAACAAATCAATACAAGGGGAATTGTAACTTAACTGCTGCTATTACATTTTTCAAATGAATGGAACTAAAAGTAAAAAATTCTAACTAATCTACTGACTTGAAGCTTCGTTGAGGCCTCTTGTTTAAGCTTTTCCTTTTGTAATATGTAGAACACCCCAACCCATCAGGTGTTATGCATTCATCGGAACCAAACTAACCATGAACGGATTAATTCCAATTACGTTGATGCTTGCATCTGTCTTTTCAAAGACAGAGTCATTTATGATTCGTTTGGCATGAATATGATCATGAAAGGATCAAACTCACACTAGACTGCCGTTGTTATACCTTGGACCCTCAGTCCACGCTTATTCTTTAACTTTGATTATTTAGGCATGTTTTTTAGAGAATAAATCTGATCATATTAGGGATTCAGATTTTTCCTCCAAGAAGCCTTTGATTATCTACTTTATACCCGTAAAGGGTGATTTCAGCAAGTTAAATAACTGTTTATGCACTGTTATGGAACGAATTCGACTATTAAAGAGTCAAATTCATCTACCTTAGTGCTAATATTAACATAATTCTAAACTATGTAGCAACTCTGATTATTTAGGCATTTTAGAGGATGAATCCGGCCATTCAAAGGTTCAGATTCCTCACTCTAATGCCCTTCTTAGCTACATGCTTTGTACCCCTTTTGAAAGGGTAAACCTCAGCCAACCGTACTAAAGTTTGTGCACTGCCATGGGGTGAGTTTGATTATTAAGAAATCAAACTCATCTACCGTAGTGCTAATACTGACATAATTCTAAACTATATAGAGGCTTTGCTTATTGGGTCTCTTCAGTGAATAAAGAACACAAACAAAAACATATTTTTGCATTCTTATGGAAAGAACCTGACAACAGAGAAGGTCAGGTTCAATGTCCAGCAATGCTAATACACCAAAAATTCTATACTTAAGCTCTGAAATTGAAGATTCTTAAAGAAATTCCAACAGAACATATTTCAACTCCTTTTCATAGATACTAACAACATAAAATTCAAAAGTTCATTGTCTAATATCAACAAGAATCAAATAATTCAGTACAAACCACAGAATCAATTCAGCATTTAGACCTTTTTTATGTGAATAAGAATAAAGGAACTTCGACTACAGATACAAATTTGCAAAAAATAATGAAACACAACTTTTGATCTGAAAATTCATTAAAGTGGGTTGTTACATACCTTTTGAAGAGAAAAATGGTAAAAACTTAATCAAATAAAGGTCAAGAATAGACAGCAGTCAGCAAAAGAAGAAGAATCCAGCAACAGTCAACAGAAACCAAAACCAAGCAAACCCAATAGGAAATTAACCCAGGAAATTTGAGTGTAAATACTTAAAATTCTCAGAATCAAGATACCCAAGAAGAACAAGAATCTGATAATCCAAATGATACCCTGATGGATTTTTGTTCAAAAATAAATAGCCAGATTTTTCTCTTTTGTTTTCAAATATTCAGTAAAAGGAGTTTTTCAGACTGTAGAGAGAATTTTCAGAGTTCAGGAACCTCTTTTAACTAAAAGGAGGGGTTTATTTATAAGATATTTGGGAATGGGATATTCTTTGGAATATTCCCTATCCAAAAGCTAAAAAATAGTACAAAATAGTACATAGGGCAGCTGTCAACCTTATCTTTTTAGACAGTTGTCCCTATTCTAGAATATTCTTACCTATTAAAGACCTATCTACCCTTAAAATTCTGATTCCCTAAGTCTACATTACCTATTGTACCCTTTGGAGTCCCTGAATTTACCATTGGGTAATCAAGGTTACTCACTTGGGTTATTACTTAACTTTAGTCAACTAACACTAGTTATGTCCTTTAGGTGACAACTAGTTGTTTTTAACTAAGGTTAGGTCAACTAATTAAAGGTTAATTGATTAGGAGTTTAGAGTTAGTTTCATACTAATTACCTATGTTTAAAGTAGGTCAATCAATTTAATTCTTTAACTTAAGCTAAACTGATTTAGTTAGGTTAATTCAATTTGATTACCTAAAATCATAGATTTGACCAATTATTAAGCCTAGGTTTAAATTAATTAATTAATTAGTTTAATTAGGCTTATTTAAGGTTAGTCAACCCATTTTCTTAACTTAGGTTAAATGATTTATATTAGTTAATGAAACCTAAATTAATTACCCTAAACAGATTTTTTTTTTAGTTAATTACTTAAAAGGCTACCTGAGTTAGTTTCTAGGTTGAAGGAGTTGAAATCATTTAAAGGTGAGACTAAGTTAGTCATTTGTTCTTAGACTTAGTTAATTGGTCTCAACTAGTTATCTAAGACTTAGGACAACTAAGTTGTTAGCTTAATTATTTTACCTTGCGACTAATTCCTTATTGCCTAGTTAGCTTACTCGAATTGACTAATCATTAAAAATAGTAGTTAATTGAGTTAATGGGTTTAAACAATTTCAAATAGTGCTTACCTAGCAATTATAGTTAACTAGCTTAAATGAGTGATTAACTCAATTATTAACCTTAATAAAGCTGATTTTAAACCTATTTTGATCTTAAGTGAATCACTTTTAAGACTTAGGTTAGGTTAATTGAAGTAAATAGTTTAATAATTGGACCTAATTAGTTCCCTTAAATTAAGATTTAGTTATCTACTCTAAGGTACTAGCTTAGCAATACAAAGTCCCTTTTAAAGGTTATCACTTAAATTAGATTGACTCTTGGTTGAGTATGATTACTAATCAATGGACTTATATGATTGATTAATAAATTTGCTTTAACTTAAGGGTCTAGGATTAAGCTATACTTAGTTCATATTTATTAGTTAAGAATCAAGTAACCTTCAAGCATAATCATAACATCCTAATGGATAACCTATTAATAACAGTTACAATTAGTGATTAAGAAAATAGGGGATGGGGATGGTGCATGAAACCAACTAGATTCGAGAAAGGTGAGAGTGACCAAGGCAGTACCGAATCAGAAAACTATCGTGCAAAGATCATCATTCCAGACCAAGTAAAATCCAGAAAAGGCTAAGATATCCAAAACTAAGTGATGAAATCAAAAATTGACTTAATGTGAAGATTCATAGTAAGTGCTAATAAGAAGAAAAAAACATGTACAAGAATACACAGAACCAAATAGACATCTAGAATACCTAGAATTAATGGGGTTATAAACCTTGAATTGAAATTCACCTAAATTCATTTGGGAAACCCTAACTAGTCGACTAACATAATACCTAATACGATTAGACATGCATGCAAGCAATTGATCAGAGAAAAATAGGAGGAGGAAGTAACATTTGAGAGAAAATGTGGTAAATAACAAGATATAAAAACCTAACACCAACTCAGTAAAGCAAACAACTTGTAACTAATTTTAAAATAAACAGAAAACTTATGAACTTAAACAATTAATCCAAGCCGAGAAAACAGTGATTGGCAAAATAATTTTAATATTAATCTAGGTGACCTAAAAATAATTAAAGGAGAAAGAAGAGAGGGGTACCAGTCAGAGGGGGCCATTTTGCCGGATTTCGGTGGCTTTGCCGGAGTTTGGCCGGACTCCGAAAAAACACAGAAATCAATAGCCCTCGTTGAGAGATATCGATTCGTGTAGGTTAGAGCCATTAAAAGTCTTTAAATTGGCCGGGGGAATAAATTTTTTTCTTCAGATTCTTAGATCTGAAATTCATCACCAACGGGCGATCCTTTGGAGAAGCCAAATCCGGCACGGGGTTGAGGAGGCCACGGAGATTGTTTGGTATAATTTTGGGGTCGATTGGAGAAGCTCCGCCGCCGGAGGCGATTTTTGGCCGGCGGAGTTAGGGTGGGGGGACGGTGGGACTGTGGTGGTGGTTGGCCGGTCTTTCAGAGAGAGATGAGAGACCAGTGAGGAGGTGGGTATTAGACTTTAGTTGACTGGGGGGTTTAGGAACATATATATAGTTAATTAGTCCTTAGTTTAGGACCGTTGGATCAATGAGATCCAACGGCTGGGAGGGATCACTTAATGAAACGGGGTCGTTTGATAGCAGGAGGGGGCTGGTCGGGTTATGGGCTAATTGGGCTTGGATATATGGGCATTGTGTAGAGACCAGGTTGGGCCTAGGTGACTTCAGACCAGGTCCGAATTTAGTCCTTGTAATTAATTAACCCAATTAATTTAATTAAACTCAAGCTTAATTAAATCTAAAAATGTAATAATTAATTCTAAACCTTATTTTTATCTAATTATAGATTAATTAGGAATAGAGAACAATCAATTTTATACTCCTAATAAATAAACAATTGATTTGGGTAATTAGTTGTTAGAAATACTACACCAAATAATCATTGTCCGTCTATTTTTAATTAAAATTAATTATAAATAATGAGTTTATAACTCCTTGATAATGGTGACGCAATTTTAATGATTTTAAAAGGTGAATCATGAATATGCAAATGCAAACAATTCACAATTAATCACTAAAATTCAACAAAAAATCGTAAATTAATTAATTTTATCGAATTTTGTAGGAGTATATGGTGGATTAAAAATCACATGCTCACAATAAGAACAAAGGTATTTCTGGTTCTTGTGGTACTAGCACCGGCGGGTTTGACAGATATTCTTTGATTTTGTCGAAAGCGTCCTGGCATTCGTCTGTGCATTTGATGGCGGCATCTTTCTTCAAAAGCTTGAATATAGGCTCACATGTGGACGTCAACTGAGCGATGAACCTGCTGATGTAATTCAACCTACCCAGCAGACTCATGACCTCCTTCTTGGTTCTTGGAGGTGGGAGATCCCGAATAAATTTTACCTTTGTCGGGTCCAGATCGATGCCCCGTCGACTGACAATAAACCCCAGTAATTTCCCAGATGGAACTCCGAAGGCACACTTGGATGGGTTTAATTTCAGATCATATTTACGTAAGCGTTCGAAGAATTTCCTCAAATGCTGCACATGGTCATCTTGCGTCCTGGATTTAATAATCACATCATCCACGTATACCTCAATCTCCTGATGCATCATGTCATGGAAAATGGCGGGCATGGCCCTCATGTACGTTTCCCCAGCGTTGTTTAGACCGAACGACATGACTTGGTAACAATAGGTGCCCCAGGGTGTAGTGAAGGCTGTCTTTTCTGCATCTTCTTCATCCATCAATACCTGATGATATCCAGCATAGCAATCCATGAAAGACTGTACCTTATGTTTGGCACAATTGTCAACCAGGATATGTATGTTTGGCAGTTGAAAGTTATCTTTGGGGCTCGCTTTATTCAAATCTCGGTAGTCGACACATACTCTGACCTTTCCGTCCTTTTTAGGTACCGGAACCACGTTGGCCAGGCAGGTGGTGTATTGGACCACTCGGATCACTCCAAATTTTAGTGCTTTAGTGACCTCTTCTTTGATTCTGTCACTCATGTCTGTTTTAAATTTCCTTTGCTTTTGTTGGACAGGTGGATAACCGGGGCAGGTCGGCAATTTGTGTACCACCAAGTCAACACTTAGTCCAGGCATGTCGTCATAGGACCAAGAAAACACGTCTTTGAATTCAAATAGAAGTTGAATCAAAGAGTCCCTAGTTCTTTCATCCGTGTGGACGCTTATCATGGTTTCTCGGACCTCTTCTTCATTACCCAAGTTAACGGGTTCTGTTTCGTTTAAGTTTGGCTTAGGCTTATTCTCGAATTGTTCCAATTCTCGATTTATTTCCCTAAAAGCCTCTTCTTCATCATATTCCGGTTCTTGATTCATTATTTCGAGGTTAGGCAGCGTATTAAGATCAGAGCATGAAGTCCGCAAGCATGTCATGTTATTTAAGGCTGCATTATTAGGACTGAAAAATAAGAAAAAAACAAGAATCAGAAAGAATAATAGATGATGAAACTTTGATTTCATTTCATTGAATTTGAACATATGAGGGTTTACATCGGAATTCGAAAGGCAATAAATTACAAATACTTGAGTTACACCCTGAAATAACTCATAGTGCAGGAAAGATGTCAAAACTGAACTACCGGGACTCCCGCCTGACGGGGAATGGAGTAGCCTTCCAGTTGTGCAACTTGGAGTTTGGGCCCATGTATTTCACCTCAGCGGTGCTTGAGCCTTCTCCCGGCTGAACCATGTTAGTTTCATATAAAACTTGCTTCATGGCCTTGCAGATTTCTTCAATCTCTTCGGCCGTAAAGGCCTCCTCTTCTTCTTAAATAAATTGTGGTTTGATGAAGGTCTCAGTAATGTGTGGGAATGGCTGAGGCAGGTCCCATCCATTGTTTTTACAGGCGTCAGCCCATTTCACATCTTCATCTGAGGCCTAGAAACCTATGCCGAAGAATTTTTTGGCGGCAGAACGAGAGATTGGTTCGGTGATGACTTGCAAAGACACCCCTAGCCCCTTTTCGGGTTTGTATCCATGTCTAATCATGTCGATAACGACCATGATTGACGCATTTGATAGGAAAGGTTGCGGGCATGGAGTACCTTCTTCGTGTAGATCGGCAAGCACAATTTCAAACGCCTGATAGACAATATGCTCACTTCCTTCTTTGGCTTCAAGACAGGGGACCGAGGGGTCTCTATATATTGACTGCTCATCCTCCCCATGGACCACTATTTCCTGATTTTCATGTTAAAACTTGACCATGTGGTGGAGGGTAGATGGCACTGCCCCGGCAGCGTGAATCCATGGTCTTCCTAGCATGAAATTGAATGAGGTTTCCATATACAAGATTTGGAAGGTTGTCGTAAAAGCCACGAGGCCGATTTTCATGACTATGTCTATTTTGCCAATGGTGTCACTTTTGATTCTGTCAAAGGAGCGGACACAAACGTTACTCGGCCTGATTCTTTCAATTCCGATTTCCACCCTTTGAAGCGTTGACAAGGGGAAAATATCTACCCTGGAACCTCCATCAAGCATAACTCTCTTCACGTAATATCCCTCACTTTTCACTGATAAGTGTAAGGCTTTGTTGTGAGCATCCCCTTCGGGTGGTAGATCATTTCGGCTGAAAGAAATTTTGTTTACTTCAAAGTAGCGCTCAACCATTCTCTCCAATTGTTCGATTGAGGTCTCTGCCGGCACATATGCTTCATTCAACGTTTTCAAGAGTACTTTTTGATGCTCGCTTGAGCCCATCAACAGAGATAAAAGTGAAACTTGGTCAGGGGTTTTCCTGAGTTCTTCAATTGTGGGGTATTCAGACATGTTCATTTTCTTGAAGAACTCTTCAGCTTCTTCGGCGGTGATAGGTTTTTTAATAGGGAAGCGTTTATGCTTGTTCTTGGCTAGTTCCTTAATATTGAGGTATCCTTCAGAGGAGTTTGCTTCAATTGCTTCCCCTGTGATCTTTTTTCCTTTGTATGTTACTACCGTCTTGTTGTAATTCCAACGGACGGCAGTGGTATCCTGTACGGGAGTTTACGACGCGCGGCTAATAACCACGGGCTCATTCAGCCTTGGTGAAATTTTTTCCCCCGCGCCACATACGTCCCCTTTGGTATATACATCTTTGGGTCGTTCATCATTGCTCTGTTGAATTGCAACCTTCTAGGAGGACTTAACATGCATTGTTCCTTCCTGGGTGCCCCGGGGATGTAAAGAACAACGTCTTTAGAGGGTCCCATCTTTATCTTGGCTTCAGCCTCCCTCGTGGCTTGAGGGACGGGGCTACTCTTCTTCATATCTTTGACTGGCTTGGGTGCCGCCTTGGGCTTTTTCTCCACATCTGCGATGGCAAAGATAGATTTCAAAGCGGGATCAAAATCTTGGTCCTCGCAAATCATGCCGATAACGGGGCCATTATTGTGAGTGGGCAATGGATTGTTCGTCACATTGGGAGCTTCTTCGTACCTTAGCACCACTTTCTTTTGTTCTATAAGGTTCTCCACAGCTCGTTTGAGGGTCCAAAAGT
Organism: Nicotiana undulata; assembly: GCA_005239495.1. Taxonomy (NCBI): domain Eukaryota; kingdom Viridiplantae; phylum Streptophyta; class Magnoliopsida; order Solanales; family Solanaceae; genus Nicotiana; species Nicotiana undulata. Next base: position 9,635 of record ML294937.1, on the reverse strand, counting down.
CCTCTGTGTCATGACCCTCTGCTCCAGGGAGGTAGGCATAGCTGGTACCCCGCCAATATGATGGCGATTGTGGATTTTGCCCGTTCGGAGTTACGGACTGTAGAAGCCCCATATGGACTAACTTTGGGAAAAGGCTCGAATATGGCTCGCCAATAGGAGTGAAGTTAAGTCTCCTCGGTGGTTAACGGGGGTAGGCATTGTACGGATATTTGTATTGAGGAGGGCGTGGATTATATGGAGCTGGGGGAAGATGGTTATATCTTGGGGGTGGAGCTCTGTTCTGGTTGTATTGTTGTTGCGACCTGAGATGCGGCTGAGCATTCATCACCGCATAGGGAAAGGGGGACGTAGTATAAGCTGCGTCTTGGTGAGGATAGTAGTGTTGGGAAGTTTTGGAAAATGGCCCTGGGTATTGCCGAGAATTCCTGACATCAGAAGCCATCATGGCCCCTTCTTCTTTCTTCTTTCTGTTGGATGCACTCCCGAATCCGTTTTGGATGGCCTGGGAGGTTGCTCTTATGGCAGATTGGCTTAGGATACGACCGGTCTTTAGACCATTCTCAACAATTTCTCCAATTTTGATTGCTTCCGCGAATGGTTTGCCCATGGCGGACATCATATTTTGGAGGTAATCAGCTTCCTATGCTTGTAGGAAGACACTGACCATTTCGACCTCATCCATCAAAGGTTTGACCTTAGAAGCCTGCTCGCGCCACTTGATAGCGTACTCTCTGAAACTTTCTGAGGACGTCTTTTTAAGATTGGATAGAGAGTTCCTATCGGGAGCGATATCCACGTTGTATTGGAATTGTCGAATAAAGTCCCGTGCCAAGTCAGCCCATATGTGCTAGCGGGATATATCTTGATCCATGTACCATTCTGACGCAATCCCTGTCAAGCTTTCCCCGTAATATGCCATGAGAAGTTCCTCTTTCCCACCTGCTCCTCGGAGCTTGTTGCAATACCTTTTCAGATGAGCTATAGGGTCCCCATGTCCATCATATTTCTCGAACTTGGGGGTTTTAAACCCGAGAGGCAAGTGGACATGTGGGAACATGCACAAATCAGCATAGGAAACACTTTTCTGCCCGCTCAGTCCCTGTATATTCTTGATGCTCTGCTCAATACTCTTCATTTTCCGAGTCATTTCTTCGTGCTCGGGACTTTTCTTATCTTGTCCCAAAGTGACTTCATATTGAGGTTGTTGGGGGTATGAATTGGGAGTGACATGAGTGGTGCCCAGAAATGACGGCGTTTGGAATGTAAACGTCGGTGGCTCAAAACATAGTCTAGAAGCAGTTGGTGGAGCCATGGCGGAGCTCGGTGGTGCGGTGAAGATGTTGGAAGATAAGCCGGAAAATAGGGCCTGGAGGCGAACCTCAGAAGGCCTTCCGGCAAAGTGAGCCGACATAGTTGGGTATCCAAGTGGCGTGACTGGGTAACTTATAGGGATGTTGGAGGTCCCGCTTGTCCTGGGGATTATCTCTAGGAAACCCGGGATGGATTTGGGCGGTTCCCTACAGTTGGACCATGCGTCCCACATTTCCAGCATGCGGCAACGCAGAATCTTGTTCTCTTCAGCTGTGGCTAACTCAGATGTTGGGTTGACTGGATTCGGGTCTTCCACAGAAGAGTTGATGATTGATAAGTGACTTTAGGATGTCATTTCTATGATCCCTTTTGATCTAGTGAACTAAGGATAGCAAGCCAAGTTACCGCAAAAACCAACCACCTAAGAAAAACACCTTTTTAAGAGTGAACCATAAAAACATTAGGTTGAAGCATTTATCACATAGGGAATCCGCACGTTTGGGGTATGCTATGCACCTAGGCAATTAAACGCTTTCTATATGTTTTGCAACAGTTGTGTGTTTCATCCCGGCTTCATTTCTTGGATTTGAACTTTCCCTTTTTCTTTGTCATTTTATCACTCTTTTCTTTCTTTTGTTATTATTTTCTGCCTTTTATTCGTTACTCGGTTTTCTTTCTTAAGGTTATGATCAAATCCTATGTGGATTGCCTACGTATCACGGTGTCACGTGAATCAGATCATTGCGTAGTTCAAGGGATAAATTCAAAGGAAGGAAATAAACATTTTTTTTCCGAGACTTTCATTTATTAGATAAAATACTTTCAACTTCATAAGAAACTTCAGTAAATTTTTTGAATTTTTAAAACTACAAAAGACTCAATACATGCTTTCTTGTAAATGTAAACTATAATGGACTTAGACAGGATTACAGCAGGAAAATAAAATACAGACTCAAAAAATATCAAAAATACATCAGTGCTTCCATTGCTTCAAGGACCCGTGGGAAATCATTCGGCCTTGCCACGGGCCTGCGTGTTATATCTTGCTGGAGGCGGTAGAGGTCGTCCATTATCTTGTGGACGAAGATCATAACCGCTGAGAAGAAGGTGGTCCGAGTCATATCTTTGCATTCCTGGCATTTGGTGACAATGTAATCAGCTGTCTCCCGGACCCTTTGCCTGATGATACCTTTTTTCTAAAGTAGACGCCCGATCTGCTGAGATCTTGCCTCTAAAGCCTGGGCATCTTTGTGAGTCTACTTTTGCCAATGTCGCAATTCTTCTTCTAGCTGGACTATCATGTCATAACATTGTTCTCTTTCTACCTTAAACCTGTGTGCTTGTTTGGCCATCTCGTTTTCAAAGGTGGCCATTCTTTCTTTCAAACCTAGAACTTCTTGGTCATGCTTTCTCTTCAATTTTTGCACGAATTCTTCCCTTTCTTCTGCATTCCTTGCCAACTTTGCTCGAGCTCGGGTCAAATCTTCCTCGGCTTTGTCCAAGTCGTCCACATATCTACACAACTTTTGCCTGAGACTAGTGACAAGTCTTTTGTCGGCTCTACTTCTTTCTGTGTTTTCAATGGCTATCCTCATTTTCTGGATTTGAGCTTTGAGGATTTCATTTTCTTTGTTCAGCCTATTTCTGTGATGACCCAAACGGTCATCCTGTGTTAACTTAGCTAAATCTGCATTATGAGGCCCCGAAAGCCACTGTTAATCTCACCTCAATATGCGTGTGCAGCCTGGGCGTGTAGCCGGGAAGCTTTACTATGAAAACATGAAGAAAAACTGGAATTTCTATAACTAATTGACTTAAAGTTGACTTTGGTCAACATTTTTGGTAAATGGACCCGATCCGTGATTGGACGGTCCTGGAGGGTCCGTAGGAAAATATGGGACCAGGGAACATGCCCGGAATCCACTTCCGAGGTCCCAGGACCGAGAAATAAATTTTTAAAGAAAATTGTTTTCTGAAAAATATTAAGGATTTTGAAAATGAAATTTAATGCGAAAACTGTATTACCGGGCCTGTATTATGGTTCCGGAACCTGAAACAAGTCAAATATGATTATTATGCATTTCCTGTAAAGTTTGGTGGAATTCCGGATAGCGTAGGTCGGTTCGGCGCATTGAAACCGAATTCTAAAACTTAAGAATTCCTAAGTTTGATTCAAGGGGTTTTGGAGGGTGATTCGGAGTTTTAGCAGTGTTTAGGGCGTTCCGAAGGATCGAGTGAGTTCGTAATATGATTTGGGACTTGTTGGTATAATTGCACGGGGGCTCGGGTGGGCCTAAGGGCCTCCCGGACCCCGATCGGGGCCAAAAACCAACAACATCAGCTGCTGGTGCACCAGGTCTGGTGTGATCGCAGGTGCGGTCGCCCAAGTCGCAGGTGCGATCGCGCTCTTGCGGTCGCCCAAGTCGCAGGTGCGATCGCGCTCTTGCAGTTGCACCAACGCAGGTGCGGCCCAGAAGCCCCCAGCCCCATTCTGCAGGTGCGAACCCTCCACCACAGGCGCGACCTCGCAGGTGCGAGGTTTGTCCGCAGGCGCGCCTTCGCAGGTGCGATCCTCCATTTGCAGGTGCGGTCTCTGGCCTCCTTGGCCTTCATCGCAGGTGCGACCTTATGACCGCAGGTGCGGGACCACATGTGCGGAAATAGCTGAAGGCAGACCCCTAATTAATACGGGACTTAGGCTCATTAACTTGGACGATTTTTAAGAGCTTTTAAAGAGGGGTTTCATCTACCAACTAAAGGGTAAGTGATCTTCCATTTCATATTAGCTTATTACATCACTTTTTAGGTAGATTAACATCAAATTAGAGGTAAAATCATGGGTTAGAGCTAAGACCTAGGGTTGATGAATTCTTAGAATTTTCACTACTTTTCTACCATGAAACCTTAGGAAATTTACATATAAATGATCCTTAGGTTATGGGTGAGTGTTTTCTTCGAAAATTTTCGGAATCCGATCGTGTGGGCCTGGGGGTGTATTTTGGGAATTATTCAAGACTGATGAATTAGACTAATTAGTGGTGTAATTTCCTACTTTTGAGCGTATATTGATATATTTAAATAATATTTAGCTAGTTTTGAGTCGTTGCGCGACGAGTTTGGAGTTTCGGGCACTTTCTTGACCCGAGGAGTAGAATTATACACGAAGTGAGTCTCCTTTCCAACCTTGTAAGAGGTGTCCCCATAGGTAATTGTATTGACTAAATGTCCTTATTTGCGGGGTCTACGCATGTACTAAGTGACGAGAGTCCGTGCGTAGTGACTACTATGCTTTGTCGGGTAGTGTTAGGATTCACAAGCATGCTTTTACTTGTCTTGTCTGTCTTTCCTTGCAAGTAACTGTGGTGAGTTAGCACTTCTGAGGCATTATGGAAACGTTAGTGAATATCCTCCAAGCTCAAGTTATAGATTATGTTACAAATGTGATACCAGAATTTCCTTCTTTAAAAAATGTTTTGTTGGATTTGTGTATATTATGAGCACCCGAGTCACATGTATGATTCGTGAGCGGGGTAGCCTTACATTATGTCAACCGCGTCACATGATCGATTCGTGAGCGGAGTAATAGATGCATCTATGGTTCGGGTCGTTCGACCCTCGGCAGTGCACATTTAACTTATCGAGACGCTTCAGCCGTACGCTTCGTCATATTATATGATATTTACTTGTCTGAGAGCTTTATTTATGAATCATCATTTTTATCTGTCTGGCTTGGAAGGAATTTGGTGATTTTGTTCATATACTACTGTAGTTGATACGATACGGGAGGTCCTACTTGTTTATTTGACTGTTCCATGTCTACCTGCTTTCCATATTTATTGTTCCTAAAACTTTATTATCATAAACTAGTATTTTGACCTAGTGAGTAAAACGTCTACCTCTCGTCACTACTTCTTCGAGTTTAGACGGGATACTCACTGGGTACATATTTAAATATATGTACTCATGCTACTCTTCTGTACTTAATTGTACAAGGTCTGAGCCAGCTGCGTCCGGCCACTATTCCTTCGGCCATCATTGAGACTTTCCTTCTGCTAATTTCACGGTGAGCTGTTTTCCTTGGCGATCTTGGCAGCATTGTGGAGTACCCTACATACTTTTGTCTTGTTGTCTTTTCCCTATCAGACAACATTGTATTTATTAGTAGGGTTTTGTATAATCAGTCGCCTGTTGACTCGTGACACTAGATTCTGGCATGATTATGGATTTCTTTGATATTTTGGTAAAGTTAAACAGATTCTACGTTATTTTTTGCTGTAAATTGCCTTGTGTTTTCACTTAGATTGGTTTAAAGGATTTTCTTATTTAAGGAATCACAAAAAGGGTTTTTATCATTTAATCACGCAAGAAATCTCACGGGTAGATAGATGTTGGCTTTCCTGATCCTGTCGTTGGGCTCTATCACGACTTGAGCGGAATTGGGTCGTGACAACATGGTATCAGAGATCTAGGTTCACGTAGGTCTCACGAGTCACATGCAAACCTAGTAGAGTCTTGCAGATCGATACGGAGACGTCTGTATCTATCTTCGAGAGGCTATAGGGTGTTAAGAAACCTCTCTTTACTTCTATCTTTCGTGCAGTCAATGGTTACTAAGTCTCACTCTTTTATTCTCTCACAGATGGTGAGGACACGTGCAGCTGATATCCCTGCCCCGGGAGGTGCCGCTGCCCCCGCCGTTCGAGGCAGAGGTCGGGGGAGGGTACCGGCCCGACGCGGGAGACGTGGACGCCCCAGAGTTGCTCCACTAGCTCCACTAGAGGATCCAGTCATTGAGAAGCAGGACGAGGTGCCCCCAACAGATCCTGCCCCAGCAAATTCCATGACCGCTCGAGGCTTTCAGGAGGTCATGGGCCGTATGATGTGGTTCATGGACACCATGACTCAGGCTGGGTTGTTTCCAGTGGATCCTGCCACCTCTCAAGCAGGAGGGGGAGCTCAAACCCCTACTGATCAGGCTGCAGGTCACGCAGCGGAAGTTTATCAGACTCCAGATACTATGCCAGTGAGTGGGGCACAGCCAGTAGCTCCAGAGCTCAAACCAGCTGCGGGCGGCGATCCCAGAAGTTACTTGACAGATGGACTCGAAGGGGTGAGGATGCTCAGGACTTTATCGACAGGTGCAGAGATAGACTGCACAACATGAGGATTCTGGAGTCCCATGGAGTTGATTTCACTACCTTCCTGCTCGAGGGTAGAGCCCGCATATGGTGGCAGTCTTATGTTCTGGGTAGGCTAGCAGGTTCACCTCCTATCACTTGGGAGAAGTTCACCCACCCAGCTATTCTTGGACAGGTATATTCCACCCTTTGAGTGGGAAGAGTTGCGTTATCAGTTTGAGTAGCTAGAGCAGGGTCAGATGTTTGTGACAGACTACAAGGCCAGATTTTCAGTGTTGTCCCGCCATGCCCTCATGATTCTTCCTGCTGATGCTGAGAGGGTGCGGAGGTTCGTAGCAGGGTTACATTCTGGTATTAGGGCCAACATGGCCCGAGAGGTAGAGATGGGTACTCCTTACTAGTTTGTGGTCGAGATAGCTCGACGGATTGAGGGTTACCGGTCTAGGAGCAGAGAGCAGAGCAAGTAGGACAAGAGAGCTAGGTTTTCTGGAGACTTTAGAGGTACCCTAGCCAGCGGTGGGGGTCATTTTGGCAGAGGTCAGCCCAGCAAGCCTCCACATTCAACTCCACCACCGTCTTCTCGTGGTGTTCCAGTGAGACCATATTTCAGTGCCATACCGGAGAGTTCTTATCGCCCGCCATCCATCCAGGGTTCCTCCGGTGGGTATTCAGGTTGTCAGAGTTCTCCCAGTACTTTTTTCAGTGCCATGCCAGAGACTTCTCATCGTCCCCCAGCCATTTAGGGTCCTTCTTCTTCAGGGCAGCAGGCTATGTCATCAGTGAGGTGTTACGAGTGTGGGGATACGGGTCATATGGCGAGATCTTGCCCCAGACTTAGGAGCACGGCCATCCAGCAGAGTTATCAACCTACTTATACAGCACATGAGCCCCATCCACCTAGAGGTGGAGGGCAGGTTGGTAGAGGTCGTCCTAGAGGTGGAGGCCAGGCAGGAGGAGCCCAGTTAGCTCCGATTCAGTCCCGCGGAGGTTAGTCTTCAGGCACTCCAGCCAGATTTTATGCTATACCAGCCTGAGCAGATGCAGTGGCCTCCGATGCTGTGATCACAGGTATTACTTCAGTATGTGGTAGAGAGGCATCTGTATTATTTGATCCAGGATCTACCTACTCATATGTGTCAGCCTTATTTGCTTGCTTCCTAGGTGTTCCTCGTGAGTCTTTGGCTTCTCCTATATATGTATCCACTCCCGTGGGTGATTATGTGATGGTTAACCGGGTCTACCAGTCATGTGTGATATCATTTTGCGGGCGCGAGATTAGAGCGGATCTTCTATTGCTCGACATGGTTGACTTTAAGATTATTATAGGGATGGAGCAGCTATCTCCTCATCATGCCATATTGGATTGCCACTCCAAGACGGTTACTTTGTCCATGCCCGAGTTGCCCAGACTAGAGTGGAGGGGTTCCACAGTCAGCACATCCACCAGAGTTATTTCATTCCTGAAGGCTCGACATATGGTCGAGAAGGGTTGCTTGGCGTATCTTGCTTATGTGCGGGACACCACCACTGAGTCTCCGACTGTGGATTCAGTGCTCGTGGTTCGAGAGTTTGCAGATGTATTTCCTCCAGACCTTTCGGGCATGCCCTCGGATCGTGATATTAATTTTTGCATTGACTTGGCTCCAGATACGCAGCCTATTTCCATTCCTTCGTATCGCATGGATCCTAAGGAATTGAAGGATAAACTTGAGGATTTGTTAGCTAAGGGATTCATCAGGCCGAGTGTGTCACCGTGGTGTGCTCCGATGCTATTTGTGAAGAAGAAAGATGGGACCATGCGGATGTGCATTGATTACCGCCAGTTGAACAAAGTTACCATCAAGAACAAATACCCATTGCCACGCATTGATGACCTGTTTGACCAGCTGTAGGGTGCTAGAGTGTTTTCTAAGATTGATTTTATATCGGGGTATCACCAGTTGAAGATTCTAGCTTCCGACTTCCCGAAGACAGCTTTTCGTACTAGATATGGCCAATACGAGTTCTTGGTGATGTCCTTTGGCTTGACTAATGCCCCGGCAGCATTTATGGATTTCATGAACAGGGTGTTCCGGCCGTATATTGATTCCTTTGTCATCGTCTTCATTGATGACATTCTGATTTATTCACGTAGCCTGGGAGAGCACGAGCAGCATTTGAGAGTCGTGATCCAGACCTTGCGAGAGCATAAGCTATATGCTAAGTTCTCCAAGTGTGAGTTTTGGTTGGA